>OAMR01000344.1:114360-157185 GCA_900205405.1 Echinochloa crus-galli
TCATCCCGCGGCGGCCTGGCCCTAGCAGCCACCGGGCGCGGCGGCGACGAGGCGGTGGAGGTGCGGATGCTGGGGCCGGACGCGGCGGCGGTGCGCGCGACGAGCTCCGACCCGCACGCCGCCGCGCGGCTCATGGGCTCGCTTCGGTCGCTAGACCTGGACGTCCAGCACGCCTGCGTCACCCGCGTGCACGGCCTGACCGTGCAGGACGTCGTCGTGGACGTGCCCGCCCCGCTGCAGGGCGACGACGACGACGGCCTCCGCGCCGCGCTGCTCCAGGTGTTGCAGGACAGCGGCTACCCAAGCTCGTAGACCGGATGTTCTCGGCGTCGTCGATCCATCCGGCCTTCCCGTCCATCCGTCCGTACCATAAAAGTTGTCGCGTCGGGTACAAGCAGTAGCCGCGTGCTAATGTGGTGGACCAGGGTATAAGGTTGATGCTAATGTTGATTAGTAATATAACGCACGTAAAACGATGGAAATTATTGTAGTCGTGGTTAATCCATTCCTTCGTGTGTGGATGTACGTCGTCTATGCGCGCATGTCCATGGAATGAAGCGCACGTACACTAGCTAGAGCCTAGAGCTATACTGATAAGGAGCTTGCTGGGTTGTGTCAAAGGCAACCATGAACTCGATCCAGAACACGCATGCCTTAGAATTAGCTTAGCAGGTTCTTCGTTCTTGGATCGTCGTCCAACATCATATGACGATCCATCCGAATGGTACGTGGTGGTGCCCAATAACGATGGAAACAAGGTGCACTGTACGTAGGTCGTCTCAACCGTGCTGTGTGTAGTACTATGCTTTATTTGCATTGCTATATATGACACCTGTGTTTTGTTAAATCTTCACCCGGCCTCCTCCAACTCTGTCAAAGATTGCACTCCCATTCTTCCATTTCTGGGTGTGATGAGATCAAGCCTCTCCGGTGGGTCAGGATTAGAGGATTGGTGGTTTCAGGGGTTAGGGATGAGGATTGGAAATTGGGATTTGGAGCTTTAATTTGGAGAAAAGACTACTAGCTAGCTAGGAAGGAAGGTTGGTCTAACGATACGTGGAGGAGGTCATCGTCGTCCTGAATATGCATTAATATGGTCCATCTAGTGCATATATACCTGAATACTAGCGAACAGCCGCGGCCAATACTACTACCCATAACTGAATATAGGCCATTAGATCATCATCAAACATTTCTCCAAGATCTCTTCTTTATTCCTTCTACCTAAAAGGCCAAGTACATTGATATCGTCTAATAGTTTGTCTCATGTAGTGATACATAATGTTAGAGATGACTTATCTTACAACATGAACAATAGGTTGTTATTTTAGTTTTCTTGTAGTAACACGACATCCCTTAATTTATGGGTGAAAAATACTATTAGTTGGATGGCGACAACAATCTATACAATGGTGGGGGAGTTGTCTCTCACCTCGCTCTCTCTCCTCCATAGCATGCAAAAATCCAATATGGCATTATATGAGACGATCTATCAGACTATTGACATGTAGCAATATACCTGCTCTAATCTTCTCTTTCCTCCAACCATGCGTATCTTCTTGTTCCTCCGCCCATGGCCATGGCACGTACTCTACCAAGTAGGACACCAGGACACCCTTCATCCGTCTCGGCTCCTCACTATCAGGACAAGTACATTGGTGTTGCCGAATAAACAGTCTCATACATACAGTGACACGTAACTTTGAGACGATTTATCAGACAACCTGTACAATAAATTATTATTTTGATTGTTTCATAGTAATACAAATATCTCTTAATTTGTGGGTAAAAAATATTATTGGTTGCATGATAACAACGACTCATACAATGATTGGGGAGTTGTCTAATGTAGCATATGTATAGTATAAGTTGAAATTTTTACTAAGAGTTGCAATCTTGCAGAGAATTAAATCAGACTAGAACGATGATAGCAAGACGTCAGGATTCAAGGATACGAGACAATGCCCATTCATCCTTTGGGACCGGACAATGTCCTTTCAACCTTGGAGGCGACCAGATGAATGTTCACAGTAGGACATTCAATGATGCCATTCGTCGCAAGAGGTTCAGTGGTATATTGTATATAGAATAGAGAAGATGCTGGCTAGTAGTCACTATCAGGAAACTGAGCCGTTCAAAGAACCCTAAGGCAACTTTTCTTATCGGCCAACCATATCAAGCAAGCACACGTTTTTCTTGGCTGTTTTGAGTTTGCCAGCCGTTTTCTTGGCGGTTTAGGGTAATGACACCGCGATTGCTACATACTAGTACGTCCTTTGTAGTTTGCGCGTTCCCCTCTTACAAAAATTCTCCAATAATTCGCCACAATTGTGGATTATGGTAGCCACCAAACGTTCGCTCGTTGTGAACATGTTCCTTTTCTAGTACTATTTATTTGACATTTGTAGTGTTTGAGTAGAAAGTCACATTTTGGATGCATGACTGAAAATCATCATTGAGGGTTGTCTGCAAGAAAATTAAAAGATCTGGATACATGGTGGGTCTCGCTTGTTTCCCTTTGTGCAAAGTTGTTTAGATGCATGGTATTAGCGGCACTTCTCTGGTCCTGGGTTTGACTTTCCGTGGGAGAGAATTTCAGGCTAGAATTAAAAAAATCTTCTCATGTGTCACTACGCCAAAGTATAGGTCAAGATCTGCCCCAGGTCGCAGCTATGGTTGTTTTGGACCTTACTACTCGTGTTATTATAAGGGTTACGGACTTACGGGCCACTATGTAAGAGTGGAACAAAAGTTCGGAGATTTTCTAGATCTACATGACAAGATCTTCTTTTAGCTTCCCTCTACATGGTCTGCCAAAAAGATGTTTACAACTCATAGAGCTGTATTCTTACAGAAATATGAGTATATGGCTGTGTTTGACATTGATAAATATGAGTGTAAATTTTGAAGATTTTATGAATGAAGTGATTGCCCCCAAACTCTTTCAGCTGCTGATTGCAGCAATGTCTTTTACTCTGATGTCTCATCTGTTTGGTGCTGTGTCCCTCTATTACTCTTCTTCGAAAAAAGCTTGGGACCTGGGGGCCTGCGGGGCTGCGGCAGACCCATAGGACCCGTGTGGTCGGCTGGGCATTGCAGCGTTGAGGAGCTCGATCGGGTACGTAATTGGCTCGTCCCTCCTGTATGATATGAGTATATGACACATCAGTCTCCACACCTGTTCTTTTGGAACTTAAATGCCTTTAATTGTATCTGTATTTTTGTAGAGAAATACCATGGATATGATGATGGTTTGTATTTTCTCCGAGGGACAAATAATTAAACTGTGACTATCCCAACCCCTAATTAATGGTTTGCTTTCCAGCTATATATCAGTTTCAGCTAACATGACAGCGTACTGCACCAGCGAGCACTGACAATCAAGAGGAATGCAGAAAATATGCATACAATGGCTGACGGATGTGACTGACATTTATGGATTTATTCCGTAGACGGCCGTATCAAACCTGATAGGCTCGATGAAAATATAGTCGATCAAAGATCACAACACAGCGATGGCCGATGGAATACGGACATAAGCAGGACGATTGTCGACGACGACCTGAGGGACCACAGGGAATGAGGGATTTCAGTACGAAATAAAAGTCATTTGGCAGAAGACCTCTGTCCTTTTGCATACGAAGCAAACAATAATCAAACCGTTGTGTGTATCTGTCAAACGCACATAAATTGTATGTAGATACAAGTATACAACTAACAAGGTGATCGAGTGCTGAGATGATACGGAAGGTGAAAACCTGCAGGGACTTGTCAGGTAGGCATTTTATTTAAGGACGGAGCTTTGCCAAATTTTTATTAGAGAGGTAAAAAACAGCCAAACGAATAAAAACGAAAAAAAAGTAAATAATTTAGGCACTAAAGAGCAACCCCAACTTACAAATTAATTAAAACGGCAAAGGAAAGAACCCATGCAAACAAAAAGAACAGCTAAGAGTCGCTACTCAAACAAAGAGGCTGCCGGATCAACCCGTATTGACGGAAGCAGATAGGCATTTGAGTTCGCAGAAATTCAGATGAACAACAGCTGGGTGCTTGCCAGATGTCAGTGCCTAGCAGCTAGTAGCAGGCCACATACAACACACGGAGTCAGGGAGAAAGCTGAAAGAGCTTGCTGATCTTAAAAAGAAAAGTTGAAAAAGCTTGCTAGGCCACCAGATGGTGGGAAGAGAAATAGAGAATAAGGCTAGTCCCAGTGGGGGATTTCATTTTTGTGTTTCCAAGAATGCCACATAAGTAAGGAGACAATAAATTTATAGATGAAATGGTTTATACAATGCAAAGTTTCATTTTGATGTTTCCTAGGCGATGCATGCAAGACACAGACTTGTTGAAAACCGTGTATACAGAGTTTCATGTAGATGAAACCCATTTCATCTCTCTCCTCATTAACTCCTTGCCACGTCATCTAAAATGCTGAGTTGGCATCCTATTTAATGTGCATGAAACCTCATGAAACTTTGCACTGGGACTGGCCTAACCAGCCCAGCTGGAGCGAACCGTGAAGCCCATTTGTTGTGAACTCACTCACACACAATAAATAACCAGGCGAATTGGCCCACCAATGAAATTGAGTCAGTCCATGGGTGTGTCTTTTTTTTTCGCTTTCCCTTTTCACCAGCACGAGTTCATATAGCTATTCACCTTGTTATGGTGTTACGGTTTCACACACATTCAACATTTCACAGAACGAAAAAACATTTAACGGTTTTTTTTTCTCAAAAAACATTTCACAGAACGAAACCTAGCTAATTTAACGTTTTCCAGGTAATTGATTGAATTATAGTGCATTATAAATGTTGAATAATTAAAGAATACAAAACTAAGAAAAGTATATTTCAAAAATTTAGGTAGACCATTTCAACATCCTATGAAAAATATTTAAATGGTATATTCAACATTTTTGTAGACTTGTGTCGATATTTTTGAAACTCATTCAAAGTTCAAAAGTCATTTCATTTTTCCCAACCGGAGCCATGTGCCATGCATGCACCTAAAATCTCTCTCTCTCTCTCTCTCTCTCTAGCTAGCTATCTCTCTCTCTCTCTAGCTATCTCTCTCTCTAGCTATCTCTCTCTCTCTCTCTCTCACTCTCCCTCTCCCTCTCCCTCTCCCTCTCCCTCTCCCTCTCCTACCTACCTAAACCTGAATCACAGGTGCCAAATTTTATATAGGTATGTAATGTACTAATGCTGTTCCAATCTACCACTGCACTAAGAGAGAAGAGCTGAGTGATCTGCACATTTACATCAGTCTCCAAATACCCAACAAATAAGCTTTGATGCATCCAGAGTAAAATCCTAGTGCTGCCATCAGCGGTGCAGGCGATCGAGATGAGGCCTCCTCATCATATCGCCGCTGTAGCTCTTCCGACCAGCAAGGCACGCCGGCGGCTCTGGGAGGCTCCGCTGCACGAAGAGGCCGGCTGGTGGCCAAAGCTCCTCAGGCCGCCGCATAGGTCCCCAGCCGACAGCGGCCACCCGTCTGTGAGAATCTTCACCGGCCACATTCATGTACATATGCGATGGATCGACGTCAGCTCGTCTCGCGTCGGTGATGATAGGACATCGGCAAGCTTGTCGCGAAGCCCTCGGAGTTCACACACACCGCACGCGGTCGAAGTCGACACCTGTAGTTGGCCAATCGAGCGTGCCGGCGAGGCACGGTACCAGCACTATTTGGCACGGCACGGACACGGCACTAAGTGACGGCAGATTATTAGCCGTGCCGTGCCACCTAGTTCCGTTGTGCCGAACTCTAAGCATTAGAACTACACTATGATAAGTGGTCAGTGTCGGGCCGTGCCAAAGGTCTCTATAGTGTCCGTGCCGGCACTGGCACTAAGATGCCCAACACAATCGAGCGAAATCGAATCAATACATGCACGGTTCATCATCTAAATACTAAATTGAAGTCATAATTTACAAATCAAGTGCAAAATCAAGCCACAAAAGACGCCATCGCCAAGAACATGAGGATAAGAGGAGCCGTCGCTGGAGAGCCGTGAAAGCAACAAATCAAGGATCGGAGTAGACTCGGCGCCGGCGCTGGCTCGTGCAGAGGAGGGGAGCAGTGGCGTGGGGGGAGCGGCGACGCCGGCTGTGGAGAGGTGGCGCTTTTGGTCTTACTCAGTCTCGCGGTGTGGCACATATGTTTGGCATATGGCTGTCGGAGATTAGTAAAGATCTAAAATCTTTAGTTTTACTTGAAGTAGCAGATACTTGTTGGTCATTATGGTTGTGTAGAAATACAACTATATTTGAGAACAAACAATCTTCGTTTTTGCAGGTCATATTCTCAATTACCCATTGGTTTCACACTTGGTCTATCCTTCAGAGGCCTACTTCTCAGGATTTGGTTTTAGCGGTTTTTACTCGGGCACATGAGTGGCAGTCTAGTTTTTAGATTAATAGTCACTAGAGCGTCCTTTTTTCCCCTTTTTGTGTGACGCTGTGTGCCATCTAGGAAGAGGCAGGGAGGTTTCAAATATGTTGTATCATCTTGATGTAACATTCTTGAAAGCAATAAAACTTTCCTTTTTTAAAAAATAAGAGGTGGGGACTGGCGGTGCGGTATGTGGAGAGGAGGGGAGGCACGAGGGGAGTGGCAGCGCGTGCGCAGCGGAGAGTAGAGCGGAGTACTGGAGTAGTGGCGACCGGATAGGGAGGAAATGAGAGAGAGAGAGAGAGAGAGGGAGAGAAAGAGTTAGGGTCAGGTAATTTTATATGGGTGCGTGGATACATGTGGGCCACATCGTGCCTCCCCTGTGCCGCCGTAGTACCGAGGCCGGGCCGGCCCATTAGCCGTGTTGTGCCCATACTAGTGCCACACGGGCCGACATTGCGGCCTAGGCACGACACTGGATCAGGCAATAGCACGGCATTGGCACTAAGGCTGTCGGGCCGAGTCGTGCTCGGGCCGTGCTGCATAGGGGAGGACCAGTGCCGGCCCAGCGGGCCTGGCCCATTTGGCCAACAATATCGACGCCCTGTGACCACACAGTGACACAACACAGTCTGCAGGAACACGATGAACGCTGGGACATGGCCGTCGCGGCGGACGTCGAAGTCTAAGAAGATCACATGATCCCATGCATCTAGGATATGATTGTAGGGCTTGCAGAAAAGCTCGAGACTCCGCTCAGCTTGTTTATAGATTAAGCTCGGTTCAACCTTTTAAGCGATTTAAGCTAAATTTCACTTTCAACTTATTTTTTTATCGAGCTAACTCATAAACTGCTCGTGAGCTGTTTGATAGGCTCAATATAATAGCAACAAACTTAGTTGTAATGAATATAATAGTATTTTTGTTATTTTGCTAAAATAATTTTTTATTCATTATGCTAGCCTATTTTGTGTCTTTAAACATCTGTTTTATTTTAATTTATTAGTTTTTGTTACTTATTTTCATAATATCATCTAGACCTATATTTTTAGATATTATTAACATGCTTAAATTATCATATGTTGGCTAGTTACATTATATTTTACATTAATATTGAGCAGTATATTGAGCAGTGTATGGTTGGTGAGCCAAACAAGCCGGCTCGATCTTTTAGAACGAACCGAGCATAACTTGATTTTTAACTTATTAATCTTAATGAGTCGAACCGAGCTAGTTCGTTGTTAAACAAGCCATAATGAGTGGAGTCTTCATGAGCAGGTTCTATCGTAAAAGACTTTATCAACTGATCGACCGTCAATTCATTTTTAGATCTCGATCTAACTCATTCTGATAGATATAGATGCTTTTGTCAACCCTTTTATCCATCGTGTCATGTTTGGGGACACACGTGGCCGTGTACCACCAAGTTAGAGGCCGAAAGTATTCGAGGTTTTGTTGTACCAATGCTTCCGAAATTAATTAAGCTTTCTTGTTCGAAAAAAATGTTTGGAGCACACACGTCCGTATGCGTTTCTCCTATAAACTAGACACCCACAGATTTTTAGTGCTAAAAGAAAAGGCTGACAACCAACCTTTGCATGCAAATACGCGCACACCTTCGATACCGTGATAGCAGCTCGTGGAAATAACGGGAATATAATCAAGTGCTAGTAATGATCTAATAGTGTCGTACTCTAACTAGCTAGTCGAGCTAGCATCAGTACGGGTTAACTGTTCCTAGCTGCATTTGCGTACTACGCACTGGTCACAGTAGCTGCCTGACTCGTGAGGCGCGCGGCACCGTCGACAAGACAGTAACAAAACCCCGGCCCGTCCTAAAACGATTGGTTCGTCCGTTCAAAAAAAAAAACGATTGGTTCGAACTTCTCCGAAATCGATCTTGCAGCAGCCACGGAGGCTGGACAGAAACCCTTGTTTTGTTATATATCTTATTATCTTCATCTGCCGCCGGTTCGTAGGATGATTGGGATCTCGATCCTGAGAAGTAAGTCGCCGAGCAAGAGCTATCCAGTGATCTCCGACCCCATGCATTCTCATTCTCTGCAAGACGTACGGAGTTAATTGGAATCAGACGATGGCTCGGACAATAACGGAGGCAGCTTGCAAGCTAGGCACACTGTCGCGTCGCTCTATACCGTCGATCAGCTTGCTAGGCACTGTCTGCTTCAATTCCCTAGCTACGTACCCAGGACGAAAGTAGTACAACCGAATAGGCGATACTAGCCTGCTAGTACCTAGGTAACAGTACCTTGGCACATGAAATGTTTTAGGGCCTTACGGGATTCTTCATCTGAACAACAAGGTAGATGTTGCATCTCGCTGAAAGATCATCGCCCATCCACCAGTAATAAGCTAACTTATACATTTTGCGACCTCTAACACGCACGTTTGCTCCAAAATAACCGGGGGAAAAAAATGCAACTAGTAGAATGGAAAAGCATGCATCGGGAACTTAGCAGCTGGCCGGGATTAGGCCGGCCGGGTCAAATTAAAACAACTCCATTCGTGATGATATCGTGCTTATTTAGCCATCTATAGTTCTCACCCTGGTAAAGTTATTCTATCTACTTCATTCCCTTCCCCAAGAGGACCTAGCTAGCCGGCCATCGTATGATTTTTACAAGAGAGAGACGACGATGTAGCTAACACTTATACAGTGATTTTTGGGCCATATGTCATCATCCATCCAGTAAAAATCAATGCAAGCCAAAAAGCCATACGATGGCCGAAAAGCTAATAACCAAACCGAGCTCGCTCGTTGTCTCTGAACGATGCCGCCTCCGCCTGGCCGGCTAGCTGCTTGGTGGGGCTGTACGTGCCGTTATGGTCGTGGGCTAACTGGTGCGACGGGATTGTTCCAACAACGCTGCTCCCCGCCGCCTGGCTGGCTGACACTGACACGTACGCTGGGATTTAACAACGGCGATCGAGCAAGGGGCAGGATCAGGGTTGATGATACGATATGACTGATGGTTACACAACCAAGCGCGTAATGGTGATCTGAGTTGTAAGAGCTGTTAGTAATGACCCGGGGTTAGCTAGCTAATCTCGAGATCAATCGGACATCAAGGTATTGTGATCCATGTACCTAGCTAGCTATATGCCGGTAGGTCTAGTTCCCAGTCTTGTCCTGAAAGCAACCTTAGGCCTTCTTCAATGGTAAGAGCCAACACCTAGCTCTAAACACTTTAAGAGACAGCTCCTCCAATGATCTAGCTCTTAGCATGTACTACCTCTGTTCGTATTTATATGACGTTTCAGACAATCGATTAACACTAGATATAAGCCAAAACGACTGTCCAAAACGTCATCTATATATGACCGGAGGGAGTAGCTCATAATATGAATGACTCCATACGTCATCCTCACATAATCTCGAAATACGTGTACGAGACTATCTCTTGATCAAAAGCTGGCTCTTCACTTTTACTACTGTTCATGGATTAAAATTCTATGAGCTAGCTATGAGACAACCATTGGATGAGGCCTTATAGGCATCATGGATACGTACTTTGCCTCTCAAGGTAGAGAATTTTTACCGGGCTACAACCTTTGAACCAAACATCATGTTCGAAAACACACGGTCCGCGCCTTTAATTTCAAACCTCCGCAACAAACCAGGAATATCTCTGCACGTCTACACACTAGCTGGTTCCTTTGGCAGTTTGGCTTATACGTACTGGCATACTGCATGCGCTGCGCCCGTGTTGCGATCCAATTAAGCGAAGGGGATCTTGACGATCCTCATCCCGGCTTCAACTCTGCTCCCTTATGGTTCTCGTCATACCCTTCGCTTTTGGGGCGCTGCTTCTCGCTTCGCCTTCCCCCCTACAGAGACAACACCGACGAGCAGCTAGCGAGCGTGAAGATGGTGGTGTACTAGTAGATAATATTGTGTGATCTAGGCACCGTCTGTTGATGGATCATGCCATCTCAAGGTTGGGTGGTAGATGGGTTAAAAAAACTCGGCTCACCATAAATAATATTGGACTCACTGGCCACTCTGAATACATATGTAATAAGATAACTGACTTAGTATTATCGTTTGCTTATTAGGGCACCTCCAAGGTACTTGCTATGCTAATATAAGTAGGTGCACAGAGAAGGGGATGATCACCGGATCAGCTGCATTATATTGGAAGACTAGTGTAGGCATCTGTGGATAGATAGAAAATTATTCATGTGCACACCTTCCTAGGCAGCTTAGCAACTGTCTAATAATAAAGGATTGGTGGGGTAATTGATTGAAATGGTATTTACTTTTCAGTCTCACCTTATAGAAAATGTGAAAAAGCTAACCATCGAACCAGTTTGTATATATTGTATTGTTGACCGGTGTCGTCATCGCTTGGTTTGCACTTTGTTAGCAAAACAAACGCTACTGTGATCAATTCATGTCACCTATCCCTTTCAAAGTAAAATCATGCCACCAATCACTGTGGACTTTCCATATCTATACATATTGTTTAATTGGCGGAGTGCTGTTCTAACTTCCAACTTCCAAACTTGAAAGCAGGCACCTCTGCTCTGAAAAACCTGCTAGCTTGAGGTCCTCGCTGCAAATGTCTCCTCTTGCACTGTAATATAAATGCAGAACCACACAGATTACTTGCCACATGACCAAACCGGGCTCTATCCATTTTGCCACTTTGAGTAGTACTGTAAGTAGTAACAGACTGGCATGGAGGAGCACCTCTCACCGTGCTCCTTCTCCCCGCCCTCGCCGCCGTCCTTCTTCTCCCACGCCAGCCACCACCCGGTCATCGAGTTCGCCTCCTGCGAGGTCCCCGAGCAATGGCTGCTCGACGACGTAGTCATGGCCAAGAACGAGGGCGGCTACGACGTCGACGGTGAGGACCTGTGGCCCGTGGCGTGCTCCCTCTCGCCGGAATCTGAACTCTCCGCGCACCCGCCGCCGCCTCCTCGACCCGTGCCGCCGCCGCCGCAGCAGCAGCAGGAGCCGAGCACGGCAGCCCCGGCGCAGCGCCCGCCGGGGAAGCGGCGGGGCCGGAAGCCCGGGCCCCCGCGCGCGGAGGGCCCCAACGTGAACCACGTGGAGGCCGAGCGGCAGCGCCGGGAGAAGCTCAACCGGCGGTTCTGCGACCTCCGCGCCGCCGTGCCCACGGTGTCACGGATGGACAAGGCGTCCCTCCTCGCCGACGCCGCCGCCTACATCGCCGAGCTCCGCGCCCGCGTCGCGCGGCTCGAGGCCGAGTCGAGGCGCGCCGCCGCGAGATGGGAGCCCGTCGTGGTCTCGTCGGCGTGCGACCCCCAGCTGGGACCGGGAGCCGCCGGCGAGACGGTGGAGGTGAGGATGCTGGGGGCGGACGCGGCGGCGGTGCGCGCGACGAGCGCGGGCCCGCACGCCGCCGGCCGGCTGATGGGCGCGCTCCGGTCGCTGGAGCTGCACGTCCAGCACGCCTGCGTCACCCGCGTGCACGGCTTGACCGTGCAGGACGTCCTGGTCGACGTGCCGGCCGCGCTGCAGGAAGACGACGGCGGCCTCCGCGCCGCGCTGCTCCAGGTGCTGCAGAACAGCGGCTAGCCGGCTCGTAGAGCTCATCGATCTCATCATCCTGTCCAGGACCGGCCACACCGTAACGTCGTACAGTTATCGCGTCACACGTGCATGCAGTGCAGGGCCAAAATGTCTCGAACTCGCGAGTCAGAGAGTAGGTAGATGCTAACGTTGATCAAGAGGGTAGTAAAACGATATTCTCAAAAAAAAAGAGGGTAAAACGATGGATAATCGTGGCTAATATAATCCAACATGCCGTGGATGTCGTCTCTGCTTGTCAACGGAATAAAGTGGCCGCTCGTGTGTTTCTTAGTAGTACTTAGTTGGTCCCAAAATAATTTTATGTCCAGTCTTGTTATTAAGTTAAATTATTTAAGATTTGACTGAACTTATAAAAATAGTACCTATTTTTATAATACCAAATTGTGTCTTTTTCTTATAAATTATAAGCTCGAGTGTGTTGGTCAAACTTAAGTTTGTTTGACTTAGAAAGGAATTTAAAAATGAACTTTTTTTAAGGAGCTTTGGAGTATTTGATTTGGTAGCATTTGCACCTACCACAGTTAAGTAGTAATTCCAGAGCTAATGAGGTTACAAATCATCACCTTATTTCTCTTAAGACCTCTTACTGTATTGTCCGATGCATTTTCTGCAACCTTAGATTTTTCTTCTTTTGCCACAGCTTATGGTCCGTTTGGGGGTTTATGATTTATACTGGCTTTCATTCCACGACTCACATGCATATTGCAGAAACTGTTCTTAGCAAAGGTGTACGTGAATTGGTGCCAATGTCATCACCAACCCTTTCAGTTTAATTAATAACGGGTTTTCTTACAAACTAGATGTTAATCCCAAGGAGAGGTGATACAAAAAATATAAATTAGAAAATCTCACATAAATCAAAACCATTCAGCTATCAATCAGGTAGGCTCTAATCATAATTAAAAATAATAGCCACTGAATTTATTATTTTTGTAAACTTATCACATCTCCCATCGCAAAATACTATAAAATAACACATAAATATATATCTAAATTACACACATCTTCCATTATAAAAAATAGCCAAAAGGAACACCTAATCTTCATCAAAATTAACCACGTGCGTGCATTATTTAAAATAACCTAAAGTAATACATAAAGGTACAACTGAATTTCCTAAATTTATCATTATAAAAGAATATCTCAAAGTACATCAATGTATTATAATCCTAAATTACTTTTCGTCGTTGTTAATATAGATATACTAACTTAGGTATACATGCATGATGTGTGTCACCATATAGACCATGTATACATGTGTCCATGAAGTAATGAGAATATTGATTTCCATGATAAACACATATCTTACAAAGGATTCAATTAAGCACATATCGAACATGTTTGGAGGCGTGATGCAAGGTGAAAAAAAAGCATTGAATACATGTGTAGAGTAAATACTAACTAAAGTCAAAACATGATAAAGATAAGTGCATGTCTATATATATCAGTGTCTGTTAGAATACTTAACCAATGAGAGAGGGAAAGAGCAAAACAAGAAATTTTGATTATTAGCTATGCGTTTTAATTTTTGCTCATTAATTTCTAGTGCTTACTTCAATACCATGTAAAACAGTTTTTTTATGTAAAAGATCTCAAATTAAGGGTCTTTTTGTCGAATGGATGTCCAAGAGGAAGCAAAGTCACATGCAAAATGGTTCAAAAGTAGGCCAACTTCAATTTGATTGTCTTGGATGCAGGCGCGGAGCCAAGAATTGAGTGTAGGGGCACAATGAACAAAGCAAAGTAGAAGCTGAAGGAGTGGATGAGGCAAAAACCAAATAGAACACAAGCGGCAATCGAGTAGGTCATCAAACGCGACGCTTCACATTCTTTGGAGCCACCAGAAAGGCATAAATAGATTGCTCCTAACTGAGCAATTGGGTCTCAACTCTCAAGTACAAGATGTTTATGCTGAACTAGGAGGAAGAAAACAACACGAAAGACATATATAACTACACAATGTAGGAGTAGATAGGGGATTAGTAGAACGTTGGGGTGCTAGGCCCCCCTCAGCTCCCCCTCCCTCTGGCCCTGCTTGGATGAATTTGTAGTTGTAGAGGATCAACCTATTCTTCCCTAAGGTCATTTAGTTAATGGTACTATATATAAGTTCAAATCTTTCACAAAGAGTCGTAATCTTTCTCAAAGTATTAAGAAGGCTAGAATGAAAAAATATCAAGACATCAGACTCAAGGATACTCGAGAGAGATATATGTTCACATGCAAATTCAACGACGCATTCTTGTTAAGAGGTTTAGGGCATGGTTGGATCCACCAGCTAATTGCTAGCTAGCTAATTTTAGCTATGGTGGATCCAAACAGGACCAGCTAATGCTCCTTTTATTAGCTAAATTGCAACTATCCAATTAGCTGGTCCAACCTAGCTAATTCTAGCTAATCAGCTAATTAATTAGTTATGTGGATCCTAACAGGGCCTCAGCGATATTGTAGCTAAAATAGAAGGGATTGATCTAGCCATATCAGGAAACTATTTTTTTGTGAGGGGCTCAAAACTACTAATTATATAGTTTTCTCATCGGCCAACCATCAAGCAAACATCTTTTTCTTGATTATTTATTTTGATTTATTGCCAATCGTTTTCTTTGTGGTTTAGGAGTGCCTCCAATAAAATTTCTATTTCCTTTTGCAGTTTGTATTCCTCTTACGAAAACTCTCCATTGTCCCGACAATTCCAGATTGTGGAATGTTCACTGGTCGTGACTCATGAGCATGTTCCTTTTGAAGTAACATTAAGAGTGATGTTACAATGTTTTGTTAAAAGTATGATTCATTGAGGGAAAGCTTATACATTCATGTTAGAAGTTTAATTTTTTAAAAGCCAGAAGTCGATACAGAGATTGAAAGTTGGAGCCGAAGTAAAAAGTTCTGAATCAAAAGGAACATTATTAGATTTATTTGACGCATATGCAGGCATCTGCGTTTGTATGTATTTCTAAGGACACACTAGTTAGCTAAACAAGTGAACACTCAAATGGGTCCCAGTAAGTAGGGCTCCATAATGCCGGGTCCTGGCATGAAGCATAATTGAAAATCAATAGTTTGTACTGACCATCGTCCGGAAGAAAACTAAATGCTGAACACTGTCCCGAAGAAAACTGAAACGATCGATCTAAATATGGACGGTGGGTTTAACTTTTTCCCTTGGCATCACATGCCAAAGAATGATGATGGCAATTGGCAAGTGTATATATATATGTCCGTGTTAATAATAAGGACACAATGTTTTGATGTTGAAGTCTTTTACGGTATCCCATACTTATACTACTTAGTGGTATATAATATAAAAAAGATCTAACTTTCCTATGTTAAGAGTAATTTAGTAATTTTTTCGGTTTTTTGGCACAATAATACTATGAGTTTGTACAAGTGTCAGAAATATATTATAGATGTTTGATGTGCTCTTCCAATAGCGCTTCTCACAAGGCTGTGTAGCCTTACAGGAATGTGAGAGTACATACAGGATGCATTTAACATCGTTTGCCATTAGAACTTTTTTGCTTTATTATTTTTTCAAGGCATTACATCGAGATGATACAAGGTCTTGAAAAACACTTTCGACCTCTGCATATATAGTGTAATGCACATGGCCTAAAAAGAAAGAAAAACGATCTGACACTCTAATGATTGTTGATTCGAAGGCTAGACCGCCACCCCGCTCCAATTGTTGTGAGATGCCGCCACAACCATATCCTGCGAAGTTGGCCGTTGCAAAATAGCCCATGTACGGAGCCAGTGTATGACCGAGAAGATAACCTGCATTGGAGAAGAATTATGTCCTTTTTCAAAAACTATATATCATTTCTGCATAGCCATAGCGACCAACATGTAGCAGCCGCTCCTAGCAGAACTAGCGGTTTCAAAACCTCCCTAAATCCCCCTAGCCAAGTCCCAAACATATGTGACACACTATGAGGCTGAGAAAGGCCTAGAGCCGCTTGTATAATCGACCACACATCACGAGCCAAGCGACATTCGAAAAAAAGGTGCTTAATTGTCTCATCCTTGTGACAGAAACAACTAGCAGTATTTTCAGAACTTATGAGTGATACGTTCGATAACTAGGAGTATTTTCAACGTAAATGTTCGACTTCACTGATTAAATGGTTGGCAGCAAATCTTGCGGATCTGCAGACTGGCAGGTGGCACCAATGCCATTTTGCTGTGCTGCTATGCTTGGCTATCTTGTCCCTAGCTAGCTTATTCCTATCTATATAAAAATATGTTTAGGTACTCCCTCCGTACTCGTAAAGGAAGTCGTTTAGGACAAGATTTGAGTTAAATTTTGGGAATATAAATTATAAATAACTTTTAAGTTGTTGAGTTTGAAATTGTAAAAGTTATATGAATAGATTTATTTTAAAAATACTTTCATAAAATATACATGTATCACTTTTTGATAAATATTTTTATAAAAATAAAAAGTTAAAGTTGTGTTTTGAAATACGTGTCGTTCTCCTAAACGACTTTCTTCACGAGTACGGAGGGAGCACGTCACAAACCTCGCTACCAGAATTTAAATCGTACCCTCAATCGCCACCTTCTTTCGGATCCAGTCCACTCCCCTGACTTGGAAGCATCTTACGCCAGCATCACCGGTCAAGTTCTCCACCTGTACTGTAGGTCTGTAGCGGTAGAGAGAGTCCATTTCCCAATTCGCAGGCTCGCAGCAAGCAGCATGGTCTTTCAAGAACAGCGCGCACCAGGTCCTTGTTGCATTGACACACCCTGGGTCTTCGTCTATCCAGAGAGATGTGTGGATGTTTCTATTTTCCTCAAGAGGCTAATTAATTAAACTGATCACCGGCCCCATTAATGTTTAGGTTTGGAGCTATATATTCGTTTCGAGTCAGTGATGACATGAGCAACAACTAACAACTGACAGAGGAATGCAGAAAACATGCATACATTGGCCAACGAATGCCATACCGACATGTGTAGACATGGACTTATTCCATGAGTTCTTTTACGGTACGCCATACTAGTCTTAAAAAAGACTAGTATGTAAAGATCGAATGACTAATATGTAAAGATCGGACGGTCTAGATTAATTGTATACTACTGCAATCGTGTTTAGTAGTATATATGTAGTACGAACTAAGTAGTATAGGTAGTATAAGGGTACTATGGAAAAAAAAAATGGCAGATTTGTAACTTTGATATATCTTTAAGTTTGGAATGACATATATGTAATTATGGTATATCTTTAATTTTTCATTTCATTGTTTCCGTCTCTCCTACTTTATTTTCATTTGTATCTTTTCATTTCATTTCATTTCAGTCACAGACGTTTGTCACTTTGTCCGTGTGGATTTTTTTTATGTTACCATAACACCCTGCTAATATCTAGTTTATACTCCGTAAAAGAGCTCTATTCCATTGGCGGGCTTTGGATTTTGTATCATTGGTATATCCATGCAGAAAACATGCATACATTATCCAGGGCTTTGTTTTCACTCGGTTTTCAGTGGTTCTGATCGTTTGTAGATCCATGGTGAGGCCTGAGGATTTTGATTAGAGCTCACTAATATGCACGGGCCCTTGTCATGCCCTATTCGGCCCACAGCATGCATCAACAGGACGACTCCGATCGATCCCTGAGCCGTTGTTTGCTGGCCTTTTCGTTCATTTGAGTGACTGTATTCTTCGCGGGTATAAGGAATTATGAATTGTTCTCTCTTTCTGTTGCTACGTGTGTTCCAGCATTGATCTTCGGATGCTGTGCTGTAAGGCCAGTCTCAGCGCACAGTTTCACTACACGATTATTTAGATCATAAATTAGATAATTGTGTCAAAGAAGTTTTTTGATGAAAAAACTCCTCTCATATACCATAAAACTCTACCTTCTCTCCTATTTCACATCAGCACATTTAATGCCATGAAACTCTTCATAAAACCCCCACTGAGACTGGCCTAACAACCCGGCCTCTGTGGGGCCCTCCTTTCACACCATTTCGTTTTATTTTATACTAGCAAATGTGCCCGTGCGTTGCTACGGACATAGATCACATGGATATATATTAAAAGGTTTAACTGGTCGAGATATAAGTAGATTTCTTTCTTCTTTTATCTCATATTTTAATTTAATTTCCGTAATGGACGTGATTATGAATACAGACACGTGAGGCCCAACAATCCTCAACGAGAGTTATTATTATACTGTGATTATGTGCATTTATATTGCTAAACGTTATTATTGAAAGCGTGTCTCACCAATAAGCCAAAAATCGAAGGAACTTTCTAATTTAAATTTAATGAAAATTCTTATGCTTTCCGTGATGTACTGTGCTTATACTTGTTCCTTCACCGCTTATAACTCATGGCATCATTTTTTTGTTTCTCTACAGATGTTTGATACACAATAATTCATGAATGATTCATATACAAAACAACGAGAGTGTATCAAATTCAGTTCACTATAAACATAACTTCAACCGATGTTTGGAATAAAAGAGAGGAAAAGAAGAGGGGAAATGCGGGATTTAATTAACCCTGTTGTTTTCTTTTATCGAGTAACGCGGCCTAGTCATGAAGGTCCAACAAATTAAGGGCTCAAAATCCATCTCTCATTCTTATCCCCAACCATGCAGCCAGTACCTTGTCCTTGTTCACATTCCAGAAGATGCCGGCCTCTCTCATAGAGCTCTCTCGTTCCATTCTATCCTATCTCTTTCTCTCGCTGGTGGGCGGTTGCCACCTAAAGCAGGGGTGCATGAACTTAAGGAGCAGTGAAGGCGGCAGCGCAGCTGGCGGAGCGCAGGGAGAGGCCGAGTTCGCCACATGCATCGGGTCCAACTTGCGGTGCATAGTCCCAGGGTCCCAGCCTACTCTTCCTCCGACCGGGACTGCTGGATCGGCTCGATAAGCCTGTCAGCTATCGCTGCAATCGGATCGGAGGTCCAAGGCCGCAGGCGGAGCGCACGGCCAGCTCGCTGGTGGGCATAGCCCCGATGGTGCAGGCTTGCCTCGCGGTGCCGCGACCGAGCTGCTGGCGATGTCCATTTGCACAAGCAAGGACCAGCCATGGCGATTTGCGCCGCCGCTCGGCTCAGAATTTTACACGGCCATTTGCTCTTTCATTCCCCATCTATGCCTTACCCATGTTTTGTGCGGTGAAATCCGGTGCATACTCGAGGACCGCGAACCACGAGGTGGAGTAGGAATCGAACTCAGGAAGCGACGAGGACCATGAACCGCGCGGTGAGAAATCGAACTCAGGAAGCCATCCGACGTACGTTGTTCACTTTCTAGTTAGAAAGAAAGAGAAACGGACAGAAATACAAATAGTTTAGGGGGCTTTCATAAAATTATGACGTACCGCTGAATCAATCCTTGCTTTATAATTAGGTAGAGATTTCTTCTTGATCGACGCTCATTTTTTGATGAGACTGTGCCAAGTTCGAACTAATGCTATCACCGGAGAAGACGAGCGTCGCCAAGGATTGTAACTTCGCGCCTTCTCTATATTTAGGTAGTGCACGCCCCCTTCCCCGTACTCTTTTTTTTAAAAAAAATGCCGCTCCTAGATTCCAAGTTTTTGTTGCACCAAGCCAATTGAACCCTCAACACAAACGAGCGCCTGCAATTGTTGCTCAAGGGCTCAAGGCAAAGCTCCTGCCGCTGCTGCGCAAGCGCAGCCGCTGGAGCAGTAGGCCGTCATCGCGATCCACAAGGTCTTCAAGTTCAGGGAGCGAGGGAGTAGGCCAATAACGTTGACCGTCGTTGGCTACTGTGGACCATTGCCGTGTGGCCGTCCAGACTGGCCGACGGCAAAAAAAAAAACACACACGGCAAAGTTTACGTTTACCGTGGGCCTCTGGTTGGTTAGATAGTTTTAATAGCACTTTTCACATCCAGGGGTTCAACTACTAATGGAAGTGAATTTCATATTGTGGTTAAAAGAAAAAAGAAAGCCAAAACACAAGTCTAAAACCCAGCCTATTGTTCGTGAAAACAAAATGAAGACAAGAAAAAAAATAATAGGAGCACACGGGACACATGCACACATATGTGAGAACATATATTTCATTAATTTTGATCTTTTACAAAATATATGAATACATTACTCGCGACAGCTTGTCTTCGTCTGTCTTCTGCGTCGATGCTTTCGAAGACATCTGAGTTAAAGAGATTGCGTAGTTCGCCGATTCCCGGGGCCTATGGAGCGTGTCTGGTTAATTACATCCACAGAGCGAGTCTGCGGAAAACCTCTGATTAAGCTGCGCTTTTATGGTCATCAAGTATTCATTTGCTCGTTGTCCATAGCGGTATGGAGTGTAGAATTGGTATAGGGCTTCGTATCGCCGAGAACCGGTCACGACGTCATTGCCATGTCGGTAGTAAACGGAAGAGTATGTTGATGAAGGGGTGACTTTCTGTCGTGCTTCTCACACAGGCGGTCTTATTTGTCGTAGCTGTGAGCAGCGTCTCCCCAAGGGGCGCGATGGTAGGCAATGCAGACACAAGAGATTATATTGGTTCGGGCCGAACGTCCCTACGTCCAGTGAGCAGCAATCTGTGTTCCTTGAGCCCGGATGCCTCAGGGCTTACAAGCAGAGAGGGTGGCCTGCAAGCCGGGGGTGGTAAGCTTGCGTGTGTGTGCGCGCGCGCGGTTGCTAGACGTGACCTCTAGGGTGCCTGATCCTGATCCTAGAGAGCGCGTGAAAAAAGAGCGCCCCAGACGTTCTAATTGCCTTCCCCCTTATATATGATGGGGTCAGCTTACAGTTGAGAGTTTGTGGAAGGCGGTGGAGTTCTTGTAGGCTTTCGAGCGCTTCCGGGTGCCCCTCGTGCCTCCAGCTGTGGCCTGCCGTGGGTCCCGCCTTCCACTGCCTGCAGGTTCGAGCTGTTCCGGAGTGACCGAGGTTTGGTCTTGGTTTTGCTGCTTCTGCATCAGAGCCTGTCGGGGGCTCATCATTATGGTGAGTTACCGTGTACGGGTAGGTTACCGCCACCGCATCACCCTGATGTGATGGAAACTGTAATATTTGAGACTGAGCACCATTGTGTGCATTATTTGGAACTGGATGTTGAATGGACGGGGTGTGAGTGAAAGTAGTTTTTCGCATTTCTATGCATTGTTGTCTCTTGTTTTTTATGTTAGGTTGTTTGCAAATAATCTAGGTTATTTTCTGTACAAACGGAGGGTTTTTCATAAATTATGTCCGAAAGAAAAACGTCAAATCCGATAAATTTCCGAAAAATCCGATAAACGTGTTTCCTGGTCACCACCCGTTTTTTTCACTTACCGGTAAGGAAAACCTTGGCGTGGTGTCCTGTCTCCGGTGCCAGACCACAAAGTGTGCATGTTTCTTCTAGCTCCAGATGTTTTGCAAACTTCTTGCTGCGTGTGGGGAGGGCGTTCCAGCAAAGCTTCCAGACAAAGACGTTCACTTTCGGCGGCACTCTGCCTTTCCATACATTGTTCCATAGTTTCCTTTCCCCATCCTGTGATGCGCTCGAAGCAGTGCACGTATTCAAGTTCTGCAACTTCAGAGCTACTTCCGTGAAAATTCCTATTTTTTCTAGAGGCAACTTCCATACTATTACTTGCTTTTCCGCGCGAAAGGAATATTCAACAAATAGTCAGTATTTGAACCCCATATAACTGCGTGAAAGCATATGCTGAATATAGAAAGACTAAAAATTTGCTATCGAAACCCGAACTGTATGTGCTTGATTACTAGAAAAACATAGTTGTATGTCCGGATTGGAATACGATTGGACATGTAGTAAGAAACGGCAGGGGGATAATTCGAATATGAACCTCAGATGTGCTCGTCCCCAATCAGTACATATATGTGTTGTCCGGCGCTCGATCTCTAGTACGTGTTCCTCTAATTGCTGGAAACAGTCATACCGGCCGTCCGGCGACAACGCATATGGACCGCGATACCCTGTCGCGTTCTCCGGCGTGTGCCAGCCACTGCATCGGCAGCGCATCGACCGCCTCCGCCGAGACGGTGACTGTGTTGCACGTGCTCAGGATCGAGGACTACTCCCAGACCAAGGGGCACGGTGCCGCCAGAGCCAGACACATCAAATCTACTAGTAGTTTCGTCGCAGGAGGCCACAGCTGGTCCATCTCATTCTTCTCCGATAGAGGCTGCTACGACAATACTGAATGGATATGCTTCAGGCTCCGTCAGGAACATCGTGGCATGGAAGGCGATGTCATGGTACGGATCAAGTACAGATTCCTCGACGAGGTCGGAGAGCCCATACCATCTTCCACGAGAACAAGCGACAGCTTATGCACCTTTAGAAGGACAGGTCAATCATGGGCCGAATCACGGCTCATCAAGAGGGAGGACATGGAGTCATCCTTTCTCAGAGATAACAAAGTCTGCATCAGGTGTGACGTTACGGTCATTGAGCTGACCTCAATGTCAGCGGTGGTGCCGCCACCGGACCTCGCCGGCCTCCTAGCCACAGGGGTCGGAGCGAACGTGAAGTTCAAGGTCGGCGGCGCCGCGCACAAGAACACGATGACGACGGTGACCGGGTGGCACGTGTTCAAGGTCGAGGCCTACTCCCAAATGAAGGGGATCGGCGCCGCCAGGCGCATCAAATCACGAAGTTTCCTCGCCGGAGGCCACAGCTGGTGCATCACCTTCTTCCCTGATGGCTCCAGCCAGGAGACCTCTGAATGGATATGCTTCGGGCTCCGTCTCGAAAATCGTGGCACGGACGGCGATGTACTTGTACGGGCAAAGTACAGCTTTCTCGACGAAGTCGGAGAACCCATACCATCTTCCACAAGAACGACAGACAGCTTGCGCTTATGGCCCTTCGAAAGGACAGGTCAATCATGGACCTTCTCACCGTGCGTCAAGAGGGAGGACATGGAGTCATCGTATGTCAGGGACGACAAGTTCTGCATCAGGTGTGACGTCACGGTCATCCATCAGATGTCGGCAGTGGCACCACCATCGGACCTCCATCGCCACCTCGCCGACCTCCTAGCCACCGGGGCTGGAGCGGACGTGACATTCGATGTCGGCGGCGAGACGTTCGCCGCTCACAAGGACGTACTCTCCGCGTGGTCGTCGGTGTTCAAGGCGGAGTTCTTCGGCGGCCCAATGAAGGAGAACGTCGACGCTCACTCTATAATTAGGATCGATGGCATCGACCCGAGGGTGTTCGAGGCCATGCTCCACTTCATCTACACCGACTCTCTGCCGAAGATTGATCGTGGCAATAAGCTAGTGATGCTCCAGCATCTACTCGTGGCCGCGGATAGGTATAACATCGAGAGGCTAGTGTCGGTTTGCGAGTTTAATCTGTGCTTGTTTGTTGACAGCAGCATAGCGGTGAGTACACTTGTGCTCGCTGAGCAGCACGGGTGCCATCGGCTCAAGGAGGCGTGTTACAAGTTCCTCAAGTCCTCTGACGACTACAAGGAAGTTCTGGTTGGGGATGACTTGGAACATCTAGCAAGCACTTGCCCCTCTGATGAGGACGAGCTCTGTACAACGTTTGGCGTGTGTGACCTCTTCGAAACTTCAGAAGAAGACTAGTATGATCTGTGATAAATCATCTGGTCTCTTTGTTTCATAGGGCTTTTCGAATAGGGCCTTTCGATAACGACTAGTACAGGGCTGGACTCTATCTCTACGTAGCTTACGTTTGTTTACTGATACCACAAACATTTATGCTGTTATTGTGGAGTTAACCGTGGTCGAGTTACATGTGCATTGTCTTAGTCGAATTGTACTGCTTAATCTAGGCTCTTCTACTTTCTAATAAAATTAGGAAATCTCCTGTCTATTTATTTTTTTAAACAAAACAAATCTTTATTATACTAACTTGCATGGACTCGCGGTAGTTATCAATATTGCTTGCATTATATATCGCGAACTACCAGCCCAGTTATATAAAGTCATCAGGACTTCCGAAACATCCTTCCTGAAACCTAACCCGCGAGTCCCATTTTCCCACAAGACAGCGCAGTCAAAAGAGAGCGAGTCTTATCAAACCTCTTTGTTTCCCATCCCACTCCCGGCATTGATGCAGCTCATGAAGATGTTGTTTACTTGATGGCGAGGGCCAAATTCGTGCATCCCAAGTTATGGGCTCTTGCTGTTGACATGAGGAATAAAAAGTTGCTAGGCACAGCTGAGTTTGGCACTGAAAGGCAACTTGGTGATCCTGCCATGTATTGCCCTAGTACTGTGTCCAATTATATCAACCCAGAGATTTCTCCAGGTATGCAATTTTGTAGCTTTTCAATGTGCATACTCTATGTGACTAGCGTTCCTTTCTTTCTAGATAATGGAGCAGAGGTAGGAACACATATGAACAGTTTAGTGACATTTGATCAACCGCATTCAATCATCATGTACTTAATTTTAAAGTCAATTGCATCTCCAGTTTATATTGGTACTTTTGTATGTGTCTGTTGGTTACCCATTATGATTGCTAAGCAAATAAAGGTATCCAACAAAAGGTTATAGGTAGGTGCTCAGACACTATACCATGTTTTGGTTAATATCATGGCTATACAATTCATTTTGGAGTAACTTGAAATAACGAGAAGAAACAAAAATACATAATCAGCACAGTGTTTATGGTGAAGTTTGTTCAGCCTTTGGATATTTGCCAGGGCGAAGATCTTTCCTTTGTAACAGTTGAACTTGACATTGCTTCCTGTTTAAGCTGTTTAACTGGATTTTTTTTCACAGTTTTAAACCTAGATGCTAGGGAATGTGCTACATCTGCATGAAATTGTTCGGGGGGCAGTCAAAGTCAATCTTCTTCATTAAAGGTGATGAAGCTTAAAGACTAGGGAATGTGCTGCATGAAATTGTTCAGGGGGGCAGTCAAGGCAATCTTCTTCATGAAGGTGAATAGGTGATGAAGCTTAAAGATCAAGACTGAATAATGCGTGGAGAGCTCGCTAGTGTTCTTCAGGGTTGCTTCAGTTATCCAGGTCGTCATATTGGTCCAGTCATGATATTTGGCTCAATATGTCGGGTTATTTTTCTGTTTGTTCTAAGTAAGAACCACCAGCTGGTCGCGCGTGGCGCCGCCCGAGCCGGCGGCGAGAAGGCTGAGCGCGACGTGGAGGGAGAGAGCAGGGAGAAGACGGTGTTGCTGTTGTTGGAGGGGGGAGACGAGGGGGAGGGGAAGAGCGCGGCGGCGAGGCAGAGTGCGAAACGGGTCTGGTGCGCGACGTGAGAGGCGCATGGCGGCGACGGCGCCGACGGCCGCCATGGTCGGTCCGGTGGGAGTGGCCATCCCTTAATTTTTTTCTTTTCTTTTATAAATTGAATTCATCAGTTAATTGGCTATTAGAGGCATAGTCAACAGCTGTGCCAGGGTGTTTTCAGTTACTTCTGCAGGTCACCAAGACGCGTACAGTCTCTGGGAGGCAGGGAATGCTTAGCTGCTAAGCAGCACGCGCAAGAAGTATCCTTTCAACTTCCATCCCCAACTCACCTTCCTTCTTCGTCTTCCTCCAACACCTGAGCTCCTTCGACGCTATGGCAGCAGACCGTAGCAGGTTGCCAAGCGTGGTACGTATGACTGGAAAACGTCATCACAAACCTTCAGTAATTATGGTCTCTCTCATACACACGTGTGAAGATGCAAGCACACAAATGAGTAACACAGGACAATATTAAAGAACGCGCAAATGAGAACACCGTGCTTGGCACCTTGTTAGCCAGACCAACACAATTGAGACAGTTACGAGTGATATGGCTCATCATCCGGATGCATGCATATCACTATTTTTTGTGCATCAAGAAGCTCTTGACCTGTCTTCTCATCTCGAAAGCACTTAAGCAGAACCATGTAGAGTATGCATGGACTGGATTATTATAGCATCCCACAAGGCCACAACGGCACAACCTTGCATGCATTGATCAAGACTTTCATTTACTTAGACAAAATATATGTATGACTATTGATCAAGACCTACTCACCTACACACAAGGACCAAATGTCACAACCCTGGTTCGCACAGAGCGGATGGAATCAAACCAAGGTAGCGTTTTAGAACAAACACATTATGGAGCAAGTAGAGGATTGACCACATGACCAACGAACAGCACCACACCAGTCGTGTCCTCTCGAATCACAAACAGGAAAGGGTGATCTGCAATGAAATCCATAGTCATCCTATGACCAACTGAGGTCAATTCTAATACTATAGCAGTTGCGGCAGCGGCCTCTGTGCCTTCCTCATTAACTTCGACAACCGACTTGTGAAAAATTGACGAAACAAACAATCTCTGTCGCATATGTGAATCGAAAAACTCTGAGAGATCTGCTCCTCCGCTAAATGGCAGCTCGAGCCCCAAACCTTTTAATAACTTGGATGCTTCGAATCCATAAGAAATCTTGAACTTGGGGACTTTGATCCGCCCAACTGGAATCTTCCTCACTGGGATATGCTTGTCTAGGAACTCAGGTTCAGACCTCAACTTTTCAGCCAAGCTCCAAAAGCCATCTTGTGCTTCGGAAGAAGTATGTACATGGAGAACTGCCTCTTGTCACCACCTTGCTGGTACGGAAGCTTAAGCACCTTCAAGTTGTCGTAAGATGCCATATATTGGTCATCTTTGCTGGACATGAAAGGTGCTTGAACTGAACTCCCGTCAAGAAGGTGGAACACACCGTCTCTTGTTTTAGATGCATCAAACTTTTTAGTCCATGATCCTTTGAAATAGAGTGCATTGCCAAGAACCAGTCTGGTGGCTTGATTAACAGATCCTGGTGGCAGAATCTGTTTGATTAAACCCGAGGTGACTTTCTCTACCCATGAGTTCACTTGATCAGAAACTTCTGCTGCCTGAAAAAAAGCGAACACATATGGATCATTTGCGCAAATAAATCATAATAAAAAAATCCAAGAGTGTAACTTCCAAATTGATTGGAAATGAATTTGTATGCAATTAAATGGTCAGCATACAACATAGAAGTATATATACAATACTCCACACTCGACAGTGAAACTGTACTGGACAAACCGGCGTGATACACTCGAACGTGGGCACGGTGGTTTCAGTAGTGACTCCTGTTTTGCTAGACAGCACAGGTCGCCAAGACGCGTACGTAGACGGGGAATGCTTAGGCTGTAAGCATCACGCGCAGGAACCAGGAAGTATTAACTCCACTCATCTTCTTCTTTCCTTCTTCGTCTTCCTCCAACACCTCAGCTAGCTCCTTCAACAACGTGGTCGCAGCAGGTTGGAGGGACCGCGAATACTCAAGCAGTCAAGCTCACTACAGTACTACACCCTCCGGTGATCGAGACCAGGGGCGAAGCCCAGTACAAGCCCGGGCTGCCGCTGCACCCCCTCAAAAAGAAAATTCAGTTATTACCCTCACGTCTCGGCCCTATATGCACCCCCCTTGGCCCAATAAGCTGCACCCCCTAGCAGCCCAACACCCAGTTAAGAGTCTGCAGTCCAGACATTCAATTAAATCAGCCCACTAGAAAGTCCTCTGTAGTAGTCCAACAGACCACGGTCTCCTCTTTCTCTCGTCGATTGGCCTCCTGCCCTCTTGCCGCCGTCTCCTACGCTCCTCTCTCGCGTCTCGCCTTCTCGTCATCTCGTTCTTGCGCATCGCCACTGGCCGCATCCTCAATTCCCCGAACCAAATCGACTGGCTGGACTGCAGCGAAGCTATGGCCGCTCGGGCGCTCACCAAACCAGCAAGGATCAATGTAAGAAATAAAGGTTTGCTGCTTCTTCTATTAATTCCGTCGTTCGTAATCTATCTGATCCCATTTATCAGATTTATTTGATGCAAAATTAGAAAGATGTAATTGGCTATTTTTTTATATTGTAACGTGCTACACTGTTAGTCTGCTACTAGCATCCTGGCAAGGTTTTTCAATTTGGGAATTGGAGTGATCGTTCGAGAGATAATTTATAGAGTGGAGTATTAAAGGTACAAGAGAATTTCTGATTTTTCATATGTTCTGCTCTTTATTCTTCAACTAGGCAACTATGAATCAATACTTATTTACATTCTTAATTACTAATAATGTCAGGTTAATCGATGGAATGGTTTAAAGCACCAGAGCCAGATAATTTCAATAATGTCAAGAACTCATGTTTGGACGATATCAACTAGGATATGATCCTGGATTAAGGAAACAAATTGATGATTATCATCCTAATCTTAGAGAGAGGGTGAGAAGAAAGTACTTGGAGAATGGAAGGTCGCAGATTTCAAGGTGAAGATTGAAGGTAATGTTTATTTTCATTACATCATTCTTTCACGTTGCAAAAAGAAAATTAATTGCAAATTATTTGTTTGTTTTTTTAGGCTGGTGAATCGAGAATGTTGAAGATTTTGATATAAAAATTGATGTATTTTGCTTATGTTGATGTCCTTTCTATTCATGCTACCTCAAATCATTAAAAATATTATTACTTGACTCTTTTGCTTTGGTAAAACTTTTTCCTTCTTTATTATTACACCCCCCTCCATTTTACTCTAGCTTCACCACTGCTTGAGACACCGTCTAGGAGTGGCAATGATTATTACAAACCTTCAGTGATCTACACAAGGACCAAATGTCACAACCCTGGTTCGCACAGAGCGGATGGAATCAAACCAAGGTAGCGTTTTAGAACAAACACATTATGGAGCAAGTAGAGGATTGACCACATGACCGACGAACAGCACCACACCAGTTGTGTCGTCTCGGATCAGAAACAAGAAAGGGTGATCTGCGATGAAATCTGTGGTCAGCGTATGTCCAAGTGCAGACCCACGCATTAATATAACAGATGCGGCAGCAGCCTCTGTTCCTCCCTCATTAACTTCAACAAACGACTTGTGAAAAATGGACGAAACAGACAACATCTGCTGCACAGGCGAATCAAAAAACTCTGACAGATCTGCTTCTGAGCTAAATGGTAGCTCGAGCCCCAAACCTTTCAGCAACTTGGATGCGTCGAATCCATAAGAAATCTTGAACTTGGGGACTTTGATCCGCCCAACTGGAATCTTCCTCACTGGGATATGCTTGTCTAGGAACTCAGGTTCAGACCTCAACTTTTCAGCCAAGCTCCAAAAGCCATCTTGTGCTTCGGAAGAAGTATGTACATGGAGAACTGCCTCTTGTCACCACCTTGCTGGTACGGAAGCTTAAGCACCTTCAAGTTGTCGTAAGATGCCATGTAGTGGTCGTCTTTGCTGGACATGAAAGGTGCTTGAACTGAACTCCCGTCAAGAAGGTGGAACACACCGTCTCTTGTTTTAGATGCATCAAACTTTTTAGTCCATGATCCTTTGAAATAGAGTGCATTGCCAAGAACCAATCTGGTGTCTTGATCAACAGATCCTGATGGCAGAATCTCTTTGATTAGACCTGAGGTGACTTTCTCTACCCACGAATTCACTTGACCAGAAACTTCTGCTGCCTGACAAAAAAGTGAACACATATGGGTCATCTGTGAAAATGTCATAATACAAAATCAAAAAGCGCGGTTTTCAAATTGATAGGAGCAGTAAATGGATAAGATTATGTAAAAGAAATGGCTTATATTTTAATGTGCAACCAAACTTACATGTACCGGGAACTATTTTTTTATAAAATATTCTTTAGATGGTCACAATGGCACCCCTTTTGCAAAGCATTCAATTCATTTGGGAATATATGCAACTAAATGGTCATCATAGAACATAGAGGTATTATACAAGAGTCCACAGTGAAATGATACTGGACAAAAGGGTGATACACTGAGATGTGCACCCACAAATATTACACACAATGTTCTTTTTTTTTGCGAGTACACACAATGTTCTTAAGCTTGGTTGTACCCTCGAGCGTGTTTATAGTACCTTAGGATTTGCGATTATGTGCAACCTATGAACTTTTTGGACTAGCGGTTCACAAATTCACATGGTGTAAAATCTTGGTATTTAAAGTCTGGGAGTCTGGCAATAATTTATAACCAAGCTTAAGAACCGTTCGAGGGTGCAAACATTATTGTAAGACAAGATTTTACACTTAACCAAGCTTAAGAACCGTTCGAGGGTACAAACATTATTGTAAGACAAGAAGCTAAACTATAAACACGATACAACTATGTGTAGAATATAATTGCAACCTTGTGACGTAGTTTTTCAATACAGAGACATGAAAAATTATACTCCCTATGGTTTACGTTGCATTATCTGTTCAACCAGTTCTGGGCATAATTATCATTTTTGTCCAAATTCACGCCAAAACGGATGCCCAAGAAAATAAAGTAGACGGTATGTAGTAGCAAAGATGAAGTCATTGCAGAGTTAGCAGTATGTTACGTATTGCTTAATCTTTCAGCAAACATACAACAATCGCTAATAACCATACATGCTAGTACTTGTTTGCAAGCAAGGGGGTCAAGAATTGAAGATCAACCTTTCTCTGGAAGTCGACGGAATGGGTCTCGGCCTTGTATTTGCTCACGGCGATCTCCTGGAAGGCCGGCTTCAGCTTCAGCGACTTGTCGACGAAGACAGCGTTGGCGAATTCCGAATTCGATCCGTGGGCCGCCCGCCTCGGACCCATCTGCCATGACGAGGTGCGCCACCTGCTCCGCGAGAGCGTGCAGGCTCTCGGCCGCGGCCAGGGCCGGCTCGCCATCGCCTAAGCCGCCGAGCGCGGCGAGCAGCTGGTCGCGCGTGGCGCCCCCGGAGCCTGCGGCGAGGAGGCTGAGCGCGACGTGGAGCGACAGCGGGGAGAAAACGATGTTGGTTTTGTCGGAGGGGGGAGAGGAGAACGGGGACGGGGAGGAGAGCGCGGCGGCGAGGAAGAGCGCGACGCGGGTCTGGTGCGCGATCGAGAGCCGCATGGCGGCGGCGGCGGCGGCCATGGTCGGTGCTGTGGGAGTGGCGATCCCATGGACTTCTTTCTTTCTTTATAGATTTCCTTGGCCTGGTGCTGCGGGTGTTTCCAGTTGGAGTGCTGCTCTGCTATTTTGCTAGACAGGTCACCAAAGGCGCGTACGTAGACTCCGTTTTGGAGAAGGAAAAAAACGCGTAGTATCGGGGGGACGGGGAATAATTAGCTGCTAAGCAGCAAGCGCGAGAGGAAAGAAATATCCAGACTTGAGTAACATTGTGACAATGCAAGATTCATGAATTGGGCACTCAAAAAAGAGGTACGATTATCTGAATTGGGCAGGTCACCAAGGACTTTGTACAGGTGAAAACCGAAGAACCGCAGGTTCAAAACCGCGGCATTTTTTTGGCATTGCTTTTCTCCTGAAACGTCGTTTTGGAGTCCTTGGATGACGGTACCAGTTCAGCTTGGAGGGCTGGTGGTGTGCATGCTAAAGATTGACTAGGTGCAGTTTCGATGCGGCAACGGTGCTTCTCACACCGGCGGTCTTATTTGTCGTAGCTGTGAGCAGCGTCTCCCCAAGAGGCGCGATGGTAGGCAATGTAGACACAAGGGATTATACTGGTTCGGGCAGAACGTCCCTACGTTCAGTGAGCAGCAATCCGTGTTCCTTTGAACCTGGATGTCTCGGGGCTTACAAGCGGAGAGGGTGGCCTGCAAGCCGGGGGTGGTAAGCTTGCGTGTGTGTGTGNNGGGGGGGGGGGGGGGGAGTGAGTGTGTGTGTGTGTGCGCGGGCGCGCGCGGTTGCTAGATGTGAGCTCTAGGGTGCCTGAGCCTGATCCTAGAGAGTGCGTGAAAAAAAGAGCGCCCCGGATATTCTAACTGCCTTTCCCCTTATATATGATGGGGTCAGCTTACAGTTGAGAGTTTGTGGAAGGCGGTGGAGTTCTTGTAGGCTTCCGAGCGCTTCTAGGTGCCCCTCCTGCCTCTAGCTGTGGCCTGCCGTGGGTCCCTCCTTCCACTGCCTGCAAGTCTGAGCGGTTCCGGAGTGACCGAGGTTTGGTCTTGGTTTTGCTGCTTCTGTATGCATCAGAGCCTGTTGGGGGCTCATCATTGGTGAGTTACCGTGTATGGGGTAGTTAACAAGAAAAGCATCTTGGCTGACCATATTGATAGATGGATGGAATTCACCTGCATCCGGGGCGAGGAATATAGTAGTTGGCCTTTCGTCGTCACTCGTTGTCAACGAAGGAGTATTTTGTATACCGCGGCTCACGGTATATGCCTTTGGCTCCCTGGTTCGGAGCGAGGAACACGGTCGTCAGCTTTTCGGCGTCACTCATCGTTTGACGAGGAAAGCACTATGTGCACTGCTGCTTGCGGAATTGATAGACGTGCGAGATTCGCCTCTTGCTCCCACGTGCGGGACTGCGGGGTGAGGAATATGACCATTGGTCTTTTGGCGTCACTTGTCGTAGATTTTCACGAATTAATTATCTTTTTCACTCAGAGGCACGGATATCACCATTGATTTGGTAACATTGTAGAATTTCATATAGTTGTTTATCCTTCCAACTCAGGGACACGGATACAACGGGTGTGATTGGTTGCGGAACAGCCAGCGAGCCAGGATGGTGGGGAGGTGCAGGACCAGTCCAGCCCTGCTCCAGCCATACAACCTGGCGTGTTTGGTTGCTCTAAAGGCAAGCATTCAGGCTCATGACCTTTTTCTTTGGTGCATGGAATGGGATGAAAAAGTTGAATGGCTGGATACTAGTCCTCATATTTGGCTGCTAGAATTGGGAAGGGTGAGATCACCACTGAATAAAATTGGTAAACTTACCACCCATTACACATATAATCTAGAAACATCTGTGCAAATGATTACAAGTAGCATAATAATTACAATCGATTTAGCACAAAATCCCATGGACTTCTTTCTTTCTTTATAGATTTCCTTGGCCTGGTGCTGCGGGTGTTTCCAGTTGGAGTGCTGCTCTGCTATTTTGCTAGACAGGTCACCAAAGGCGCGTACGTAGACTCCGTTTTGGAGAAGGAAAAAAACGCGTAGTATCGGGGGGACGGGGAATAATTAGCTGCTAAGCAGCAAGCGCGAGAGGAAAGAAATATCCAGACTTGAGTAACATTGTGACAATGCAAGATTCATGAATTGGGCACTCAAAAAAGAGGTACGATTATCTGAATTGGGCAGGTCACCAAGGACTTTGTACAGGTGAAAACCGAAGAACTGCAGGTTCAAACGGCGGCACCGTTTTGGCATTGCTTTTCTCCTGAAACGTCGTTTTGGAGTCCTTGGACCCGCCAAGCGCTGAAAAGCTCCCGCCAAGCACCGCGCCGTCCCGGCTCGTGAGGGAAGGGGATTTTGGGCGGACGGAGCGATGCGGGACGGAGAGGGGAAAGTGAATGGTCAGCTGCAGGAAAACGATACGAGCGGGGCAACCAAACTAGGCCAAAGTGCACGACTCGGTGCTGGATGGTCCCTAGGACCGCTTCCTTCGGGCTACCAATCACGCCCAACATGAATCTCGCAACATCGAAGATAATTCGGCTGCTGCTAGCAGCGACGCGCCACAGCAGTGTGTTGACGACAATGGCCGTGGGGCGTTGGCTCGATGGAGATTGATCTGCACCCCGGAGGTACTTGGCCATCAGCAAATGCACGTCGCCGAAGATTGCTTTTATCTCTTATCAACAGATCTGAATACTTATCCAACCACTGATGGGATCACCACCAATGTTGCAAATAGCGGGCTATAGAATTTAGCGGAGTACTTCTAAAAAAGCTAAGGAGCTATAGCGTAGCTATAGGAGCTATAGCGTAGCTATAGCGGAAGCTATAGCATTTAGCGGTATGAAAAAACTATCAAACTTTAGCCCTAAACATTATCAATTTTATGATTTTCAGCTCATATTTCGTAAGTACATGCAAACACTAGTGAATACATAAGAAAATGAGCCGCAATTCACAAGATATATCATAAATCGTACCTTGCTGTTCGTAAATCACAAGTATATAAGTTCACAAGTCAAACATAGCGGTGTTAGCGGAGCTAAGCTATTAATTTAGCGGGGCTATTTCATGATATAGCGGAGTTAGCGGCATTAGCGGTAATATTTGCAATATCGTAGCGGCAGTCGTCTCAAAAAGCTATAGCGGAGCTATAGCGAAGCTATAGCGGGCTATTTACAACATTGATCACCACCCGAGAGTTTGTTTAGATTTGCTTGAGCTCTATCTTCAACGAGCGTGTTTGGTAATATCTGACTCACGTACAGGCTGGCTGACTCACGTAAGTCATTTGGACTATAAATTTTAACAATTTTATATTGGTAAGATGCTAATTAGCACCCCCCCCCCGCCGAATGAATCAAGTCACGTAGGAGAGCTGGGTAAAAAAGCTTCGGCCCAAAAAAGCTTCGGCGAGATCGTCCTCTCCACGGCCCCCGCGTCGCCCTCTCCACGGGCACGGGCGGCAAACCACGCCGCCGCCTCCTCATCCTCCTCACTCCCTCTCTCCACCGTCGGAGGATGCCGCCGGAAGTCCGGTGCTCCCGGGATGGCGGCGGCGGGGAGATTTTCTAGCTGCGGGCGCAGATCTGACGGCAGCCGCGACCTAGGCACAGCCGCCGGCGGTGGCGCTGACCGGCCCGTCCGGGCGGAGGTCCGGCGGGTCGCGCGGCCGGCGGATCGTCTTCGGTCATGGCGAGTTCGGCCTTCGGCCCTGCGTCGACACGGACGCTCGTCCGCCGTCGGCTCGATGACCTCCGGGCGCGTGGGCGGGCCATCCGTCGACGCGTCGCGCCGCGGGGCTGTGGCCGTTGGCGCGTGCGGGTCTGCGGCGCTCGACGGCCTGCGCGCGAGGCCAACGGCGACGCGGTCGTTGCGCGGCGATCCCTCGGCTCACGTGGTCTCTCTTCGGAGGCGACTTCTGTCGTCCCTGGCGGCATGGATGATAGTGGTGGTAACAGATCCAATGCCTCCATCGCTCCGCGTAGCCCTCATGGGGGCAATCTGGGTGGATTTCGCTAGCTGTCGTGCAGCCGCCTTCCCCACGGGTTGGTGTCGTCCCTTTGCTGGCGGAACCTTGCTCCGGGTGGCGGTGTTTGTCGACGGCGTCCGGAGTGCGCCTTTTCTTGCGGTGGCGGCGTCCTGTGGCTGTGCGAAGATGCTGGTGTCCTTCAGGTGAGGGCGACCGTGGTGACGGTGATGGCGGCGATCTGGGGAAATCCTTGTCTGGCATGTTGTGCCGGACCGGTGGCTGAAGTGTGTGTGACACACACCTTGTGAAGGCGCTGCTGAAGTCGTTTGTCAGACCGTCCCCTGTTGCGCCCGTGGATGATCAATAACTGGGTGAAAACCTAGCCTGGTTTCTCCAGGCCGGCGGCGGCAGTGCAGGCGCGTCGTCGAAGTTCTTGGCCGTCAAGGCCGGACAGTTCTCCCGTGTGGACATTATGTTCGGTATTCAGCGCAGGGCGAAGGAGGCATTGGATGGCTTAGCAGTTCGGATATTGGTTAGCAGTATCTGCACCAAGTCTTCGTGCTGTTGCCTTCAAAGAAGCATCAATGATGGTTGGTGTCCAGCGTTTTCAGTTCTTTGTAAGGTCCTGTAAACGTGTTATAGCGATCTTGGTGGTCGCGTAGGACTACTAGACCCGCATGATATAATTTTCAGGTTTTTGTTTAGCCGTAGCCGTTTTAGTCAAGGCCGGGTAATACATTATCCATTATTAAAAAAATCAAGTCACGTAGGCTTGAAACCCATTCAAGCCATCTGGCATACGTGAACATCTGCATGACTTTTATCTAACTTTGTAATAAGCTAGTTAGCCATCCACGTATTGGATCATGAAGAAAGAAATCTTAAACCAACAAATTTGATTCAAGATAATATAATCTAAGTGATCGTGCATACTCTCCTTAAAGTTCTACAAATGATTAATTTCAGCACTTCCAGAAACAACGAGGCAGTAGGGTCCAGATGCCATAGGCTCCCCCACCAATTCAATAGATTTTAAGTAAAAACTAGCAGACGCGGCACGTGCGCACGCACGTGTGTATATAGAGCATTAGCTATTCTCATCAAATTTAGAGGCACATTATTTTTCGAGTTAGTTGGTCTTTATTTATATGGAGAAAAACTATTCAATCTTTTGTCTATTAGCAATACGGGATAATTGTATGCACGTGGGGAGTTAGGGTTAGGGGCCCACCTGGCCGGAGGTGGGTACGCGCGGGACGTTGGGTGAAAAAAGTTTTGCGGAGAATGAACTAAAAGCGCCTGAAACATCAAATTTTTCCCACCTTTCCCACGTCCCCCACCCCCAAAAAAATCTGATAGGTGGGGCCTCTGTGAGAGAGGGTGGGGGTGGATTTTTTTGTAGAAACGTTTTCAATTCTCTAGGATCCTTATAGTATAGATAGCAATACGGGATAATTGTATGCACGTGGGGAGTTAGGGTTAGGGGCCCACCTGGCCGGAGGTGGGTACGCGCGAGACGTTGGGTGAAAAAAAGTTTTGCGGAGAATGAACTAAAAACGCCTGAAACATCAAGTTTTTCCCACCTTTCCCACGTCCCCTACCCCAAAAAAAATCTGACAGATGTGGCCTCTGTGAGAGGGTGGGGTGGATTTTTTGGTAGAAAATGTTTTCAATTCTCTAGCATCCTTATAGTATAGAAGAAGTATAGATATTCATCAAACACCTATATCATTGACCATTTCACACGGTCATTGGCCATCTCACACAGGAAACGATACCACTTCGTAAGGATAGGGTGAGGGTTACGGGGTTTTCTAGACTTGCTAAAAAGTATTCTCTTAGAGCATCTCCAGGAGAATTGGTAAACTGAGTTGCTATATCTAAAAACAGCCAAAAAGCAAGCTCCAACAGAGGACCTATATGAGTTGCTATTTTAGGTCTGGACCTAAAATCCACCCATGGGGACCCAAATATACCAACCCAGACCCGAGTTGCTATTTCTTCCATCCGCGCGCGGGAGGCCCAACCGTCGGTCCTTTCTTTCCCCGCGCTTCTTCTTCCGCTCTCGCGCCGCCCGCTCCAACGCCGTCGCCGCCCTTCATCTCCTCTCGAGCACTGCCGCCGTCCTCCCCGCCTCCGGCCTCCCCGTCGATGGATGAGCCAGTCCATAGGAGATCCACCCTGCCAAGCGCCGAGCCGCGCTCCCGCCGAAGGGTCCTCTGCCGGCGTGGTGGATTTTGAGGGAGGAGGAGTCGGCGCGGAGGTGAGGTCCGCCGCTCCTGCTGAGCTCCGCGAGGCCGCGTACGAGATCTTCTTCATGCCGTGCAGGGGCAGCGGCGACGCGGCAGAGAGGGAGGTGTCGTCGCCCATGGGTCATGGCCGCGCGCTGGAGCTCCTCCGACAGCTGACGCTCGACATCAACAGAGCCGTCCGGCAGCTGACCTCGCCGTTGCGGCGCTCGTCGCACATTGGACCCTGGAAAAAAATAGTTCCTCGCAGGTTAGTCCTGAAGTGGAATATAGATATCTAGTTTTACCAACACTGTTGGAGAGAGCAACTTTGTAGTATCTAAATTTTTCGTTTTTCAGGATCTAAAACTATTTTTAGATCTCTAAATTTAGCAACTCTCTTGGAGATGCTCTAGTTGTCATCGACATGGTATTCTCCGACGATGTAGCTGGAAGGTGAAGCCAAAGGATTTGGTACAGATGTGCGTGCACGTGAGCACGTCTCAGCTTTAAGACGGTTTCACATGATTGCCATGCATGGGTGGGGGTAGATTGATTGGGAGGGAAGGGAGGTAGGGGAGAGGATAAGGTTATGTTCATTTTGCACATTGGACCCTGGAAAAAAAATAGTTCCTCGCAGGTTAGTCCTGAAGTGGAATATAGGTACCCAGTCTTACCAACACTGCTGGAGAGAGCAACTTTGTAGTATCTAAATTTTTTGTTTTTCAGGACCTAAAACTATTTTTAGGTCTCCAAATTTAACAACTCTCTTGAAGATGCTCTTAGCAAAATGTTCAAACATGTCTACTTACCCCGCAGTCGAGTTTTGTTTTCATTCGGATCTTTTTTTCTTATGTCTTATGTTATTGGTTGAGAATACTTGATGTGCCATCTTTTTTATTCTGATGATCAGCAGTGTTTCTGTTGGTTGGAAATGTGGGTGATAGCTTATTGAAAAATCACCCGGATGTTATCTTTAGAAACTCCGTCTCCCAACAAAGCATGGTGGAAAACGAAGATGGGCCGGGCCGTAAAAAGAATCAAGTTGGTTTAGAGGAGGTACCCGGTACCAAGGCCCATAGAGCAAGGCCTAATAAGTGCGCCATGTAATGTCGGGAAACCTATATAGCTTCCGGAAGTTTTTTTAGCTGATTGGCTTCCAATATTTGAGATTCGTGCAATGGCCGGAATCGTATATTTGTTTGAGTTCGCAGTGCGCGTCTGATGGGTTGGCGGACTGGTGTCACCGAGCGAGTGGGGAAGGAGGAGTCGACTGGAAGGATGGGCGGACGGGAATCCAACGTGAATTTCAATCCTTAAATACGATTTTCTCTTAAATCATTAACCCTATTTCAATTCCGTTTCCACCACTATGTTATTTAGAATTAATGCAACAAAATAAGATCCAATATAAGTATATTTTTATTTTATATATGTATTTTTTAGAATCAACATTTTCAATATGCTGTTTCAACATTTTGAATAACCATCTCAACATCTTGGACTTATTGCTTCAACATTTTCACACAAAATGTTGATCTAGTTTATCCGGATTGTTGAATTAAGTTTGAAAAAAATGTTGAATCTATTATATGGAAATGTTGAACATAGTATTTAAAAATGTTGACGGCATCCGTTCAACACATTGAACATGTTAATTTAATTTTTATATGAAAAAATTTAATGGAGCGAGGATGCATCGGGTTTAATGACGCGATAACGAAAAAAGTCTGTTCGCCACACGCTCCTTTATTTCCTTGGCGTGTCCGCTGGTTGGTGGGCTTCTCTCCCTCACGCTGCTGTTGGTGGGCTTTAGTGGGCTTCTAAGCCACCATGCTTAAAAGGTGAACGGAAGCTATATAGGGAGCCCCATGTAATGTTCTGACTTTTTTTCGAAGCGGCATGTTCTTATTTTTTTAGAAAAAAGCCATATTACTACCCTTAAATATGAATAAAGTCTGGATAACCACATAGAATATGATTTGATCCATTTTACACTGCTAACTATCTCAATTGGTCCCGTTTAGCCCTTCATAAGATTTATTTTTTATTTCTCTATGCACAAAATGTTATTTTGAGTTGAAATTTAATGGTATAATAGAGGGGATCATAAATTACATTAAAAATTAATTACAATTTTTTCATTACTACTCCCTCCGTTTCAAATTACTTGTCACTATTGACTTTCTTTTACAACCTTTGACCATTCATCTTATTCAAAAAATTTGTCCAAATATACGAAAAATTAAGTCATACTTAAAATATATGTGATGATAAAGTAAGTCATAAATAAAATAAATGATATTTACACAAATATTTGAATAATACGAATGGTCAAAAGTTGTAGAAAAAAGTCAACAACGACAAGTAACTTGGAACGGAGGGAGTATTTTAAAAGGCTATGATATGTAATAATAGATTAACCATATCAAACATAATTTTATGTGAAATAATAATAAAATGTTTGTTTAAACACCATTTATGCATGGAGGAACAAAATAAACAAATATTATAAAGAGATATATTTTGACTTATTGAGATAGTTGTGAATGTAAAATGAATCAGAACATAGTTTAAGAGATTATATCCAGACTTTGTTCATACTTACCAGATTTTGTTCATTTCTGTGGTTGTAATTGGGACTTTTTCCATGACTTAATTGTCATCATACAAAACTATATTAGTGCTTCCCACTAAGAAATTCTCTCAATCCTCAACGCGCCACGTCATCCTCCACTAAGCACCCTACCAATACGCCACGTCATCCTCCACTAAGCACTCCATCGAGATGCATTGATTGTTGATTCTTGCAACACGCCACGTCATCCTCCACTTAGCACCCCACCAAGATACGTTGATTGCTAATTCTATATCTATATTAAATTATATACTTCTCGCATGCGGTGCATCCACATCATCTTAATTGTTTGCACCGTCCATTCTATATCTATATTAAACTATATACTTCTAGCATGCGGTGCAGCGAAATCATCTTAATTATTTACACCGTCCAATCTAAAAAAAATTATATATATCTATATTAAATTATATACGAGCACCCCACTACAAAATATTGATTTCTATTTCTCTCAACATACAAGAATACGAAGAAATTATCTTAGTGTTTCTGCTTCTAAATTTCACTTTATTATTTTTATTTTTTTAATTTCACCAAAAGATCCCGCACCAATGCGCGGGGTATCACTGGTAAATTTTGTGCACGGCGTATGTATGTGGTCTTTTCTTCTGGGGAAAGAAATATTTCATTTATTGCAAAGTATTCTGGGACGAGATTTGGAAGGGTGCAGTTTTTTTTGCAATACACTACAGTAGCCCTCCTCACAAATGCACCAATGCATCATTTGACACGGGAACGGGACGAGCGGAGCCAGTGCCGCGCCTCCCTTCCGGCCGGCAAGCAAACCCAACCCAACCCCCGGGGCCCCGGCAAACCACAGCGACCGGCGCCTGCGCCATCCATGCTGCATCGCTGCCCATCGGTCGGTCAGGCGACTCGCGGCGACGGCGACCACTAACCATCCCCGAGCTTGCAGGTTCGGTGTGCGCTTGCTGCTACGATTTCTTCCCCCTCTCTCTCACGGCCGAGAGCGAAAGGTTCGACCGCTCGGCCGCCGCGCCGTGCAAAAGGTCGTGGCGTCACGGTTGTTGAGAACCTATATCAATTAATAACAAAGATTGAGCACTAGGAGCAATTGAGACTGTAGCATGTTGGAAAAGCTTGCTGCTTGTGCTCACGGTGTTCTGCTCCGTCATCATCTCTACGTGCTGAGAAGGCGAGGAAATCGACGTGCTGTGAGGCAAGCAGGGACTTGGTCGAAAACGTACTGCATTTCTGCAGCTCGAATTCAACGGCGAAATTTGGGCACGCACCGGCCCCAACGAAACGTTCAGCTCTCGTGTGCGCGTGCGCGTGCGCGCCGGGGAATCATCCTATGCTGCCCTGCCTCTCGGGCTTTCAGTCTTTCACGGCTTCACAGACAAAGCGTAGAGCTCCCAGAGCCCCTGTCTCAGTATCTGGGGAACATGCTCCAAGTCCATGGCAGGGAGACCACACACACACTGCGCTGATATCTGAACATCTTGCCAGCACAACATACCTCTACCACTCACCTTTCATGCGCACACGTAAAAAAATCTTCAGAGCTTCCTGAAACCTGAACCCTGCTGCTGCTCCTAACTACCATCAGATTCGCCACCCAAAATTCACCAACCGGAACAATCAATCACCCCTTACCAGCATCTCAAGTTATCTCTTTGAGTCTTTTCCAATCCCAACACGAAAAAGTTTCTCCTTTCCTAATAACCCAATTCATCTTTTAATATGATGGCTTGTTTTCTCTCTTCCCTCCAACCAAAGAGCCGAAATATTAAACTGAACTATAACCAACGGCCGCTGCTAGCAGCTGCAGCGCTCCCTATCGTCTCATCTGGAAATATATATACAGGCCACAAAACCTAATCCTTAAATAAAAATCTAAACCGGCGAATAAAGGAGAGATCGATAATAAGCTAGCTGCCGGCCTGTTGTCAAGGCTCCAGAAAGAGCCGTGAACGGAGACAAAGGAAGAGGCGAAAGGCGACTCCTTTAATTTGTGGCGTGACCATGAAGTCACGCCCGCCGGCGGGGGCGTCCTCCGCTTCCGCCGCGCAGGCCAGGCTCCGGCCGCACCTCGCACGGCTCACCTCCTTCCTCATCGTCTTCGCCGTCGGCTACTCCCTCGGCCTCCTGTCGTCCTCCACCCGGCCGTCCCCGAGGCCGCCGGCCCAGACGACGCTCGTGCGCCCGCAGGCCTCGCACCTCACCGACAACGCATCGGCGTCGAACGGCACGGCCGCGGGCGCGGCGGCGCTGCACATGGCGGCGGTGTCGCGGAACCTCTCCCTCTCCCCGGCGATCCTCTGCATCGACGACTTCCGCGGGTGGCCGGCGTTCCGGGACCGGTTCCGCCGCGACGTCCCGCCGCCGCGGCATGGGGACGCGCTGCTGCTGCCGCAGTTCATGTCCAACGTCGTGGCCGCGGCGGCGGCGCCGCGGGTGCTGCCGCTGCCCTTCTCGACGGCGTCGGCGCTGACGGCACTGTGCGAGTGGGGCGTGTACGCGGACCTCATCGAGGTGGACGCGGGCCACGACTTCCACTCGGCGTGGGCGGACATCAACCTGGCCTGGGCCGTGCTCCGGCCCGGCGGCGTCATGTTCGGCCACGACTACTTCACCTCCGCCGACGACCGCGGCGTGCGCCGCGCGGTGACGCTCTTCGCCAGGGTCAAGGGGCTCACCGTCCGGCCGCACGGGCAGCACTGGGTGCTCTCGCCGAAGCCGCACGGGCACGGCAGCGCCCGGTGACGGTGAGGACGCGCGTGTTAGCACAGATAACTGGAATTGGATCGAATGGGAGAATCAGGAAGAACAACGAAGAGGAGAAGAGGAAGGAATCAGAGAGGAGAGGGCAGCTTCTTGCGCTGGAAGACAAACAGTAATCCTTCTGTTACACGATACCTCTCCCCCTCACAGCATACAAGACCAAAGAAGCCCAACTCGCGCTACAGTGACAATGTATGGGCCGCATAGTGCTTGCATGCACAGATCGGGGCGAGTAAGCCCATGTATCGAATACTAATGCGGGTGAGCTGTGAGGGGGAGAGGTATCGTGTAACAGAAGGATTACTGTTTGTCTTCCAGCGCAAGAAGCTGCCCTCTCCTCTCTGATTCCTTCCTCTTCTCCTCTTCGTTGTTCTTCCTGATTCTCCCATTCGATCCAATTCCAGTTATCTGTGCTAACA
>OAMR01000344.1:161075-191446 GCA_900205405.1 Echinochloa crus-galli
GGTGCAGCCACATCATCTTAATTGTTTGCACCGTCCAATCTAAAAAAAATTCTATATATCTATATTAAATTATATACGAGCACCCCACTACAAAATATTGATTTCTATTTCTCTCAACATACAAGAATACGAAGAAATTATCTTAGTGTTTCTGCTTCTAAATTTCACTTTATTATTTTTATTTTTTTAATTTCACCAAAAGATCCCGCACCAATGCGCGGGGTATCACTGGTAAATTTTGTGCACGGCGTATGTATGTGGTCTTTTCTTCTGGGGAAAGAAATATTTCATTTATTGCAAAGTATTCTGGGACGAGATTTGGAAGGGTGCAGTTTTTTTTGCAATACACTACAGTAGCCCTCCTCACAAATGCACCAATGCATCATTTGACACGGGAACGGGACGAGCGGAGCCAGTGCCGCGCCTCCCTTCCGGCGGCCGGCAAGCAAACCCAACCCAACCCCCGGGGCCCCGGCAAACCACAGCGACCGGCGCCTGCGCCATCCATGCTGCATCGCTGCCCATCGGTCGGTCAGGCGACTCGCGGCGACGGCGACCACTAACCATCTCCGAGCTTGCAGGTTCAGTGTGCGCTTGCTGCTACGATTTCTTCCCCCTCTCTCTCACGGCCGAGAGCGAAAGGTTCGACCGCTCGGCCGCCGCGCCGTGCAAAAGGTCGTGGCGTCACGGTTGTTGAGAACCTATATCAATTAATAACAAAGATTGAGCACTAGGAGCAATTGAGACTGTAGCATGTTGGATAAGCTTGCTGCTTGCCTGCTTGTGCTCACGGTGTTCTGCTCCGTCATCATCTCTACGTGCTGAGAAGGCGAGGAAATCGACGTGCTGTGAGGCAAGCAGGGACTTGGTCGAAAACGTACTGCACTTCTGCAGCTCGAATTCAACGGCGAAATCGGGGCACGCACCGGCCCCCTACGAAACGTTCAGCTCTTGTGTGCGCGTGTGGGCCGGGGAATCATCCTATGCTTTAGACTTGCACAAGCTGCCCTACCTCTCGGGCTTTCACGGCCTCACTAGACAGAGGCACAGAGCGAAGAGCCCCTGTCTCAGTATCTGGGGATTGAGTCACCTTGCGCTGATATCTGAACATCTTGCCAGCAGAACATACCTCTGCCACTCACCTTTCATGCGCACACATAAAAAATCTTCAGAGCTTCCTGAAACCTGAACCCTGCTGCTGCTCCTAACTGCCATCAGATTCGCCACCCAAAATTCACCAACCGGAACAATCAATCACCCCTTACCAGCATCTCAAGCTATCTCTTTGAGTCTTTTCCAATCCCAACAACAAAAAGTTTCTCCTTTCCTAATAACCCAATTCATCTTTTAATATGATGCCTTGTTTTCTCTCTTCCCTCCAACCAAAGAGCCGGAATATTAAACTGAACTGTAAATATCTCATCTGTAAATATATATACAGGGCACAAAACCTAATCCTCGAATAAAAATCTAAACCGGCGAATAAAGGAGAGACCGATAATAAGCTAGCTGCCTGTTGTCAAGGCTCCAGAAAGAGCCGCGAACGGAGACAAAGGAAGAGGCGAAAGGCGACTCCTTTGTGGCGTGACCATGAAGCCTCGCCCGCCGGCGGGGGCGTCCTCCGCTTCCGCCGCGCCGGCCAGGCTCCGCCCGCACCTCGCGCGGCTCACCTCCTTCCTCATCGTCTTCGCCGTCGGCTACTCCCTCGGCCTCCTGTCGTCCTCCACCCGGCCGTCCCCGAGGCCGCCGGCCCAGACGACGCTCGTGCGCCCGCACGCCGCGCACCTCACCGACGACGCCTCGGCGTCGAACGCGGCGTCCGCGTCGGCGGCGAGCTACCCGCGGTCGCCGCCGCACGACCTGTTCCGGTTCAGGGAGGAGTGCGCGGAGCCGTTGCCGAGCGACGCGGTCGTGCCGACGCTGCTCGAGAAGCTGTTCGACGGCGAGAGCCCCTACGCGGGGTTCCCGCCCCCGCACACCGCGGCGCTGCTGCACCCGGCGGCGGCGCGCCCGCGCGGGTGGGGCTCGACGGGCGCCGTGTTCGCGGAGCTCATCGAGGCGGTGCGCCCGGAGGTGATCGTGGAGCTGGGCGCCTTCCTGGGCGCGTCGGCGCTGCACATGGCGGCGGTGTCCCGGAACCTCTCCCTCTCGCCGGCGATCCTCTGCGTCGACGACTTCCGCGGGTGGCCGGCGTTCCGGGACCGGTTCCGCCGCGACGTCCCGCCACCGCGGCACGGGGACGCGCTGCTGCTGCCGCAGTTCATGGCCAACGTCGTGGCCGCGGGCGCGGAGGCGCGGGTGCTGCCGCTGCCCTTCTCGACGGCGTCGGCCCTGACGGCGCTGTGCGGGTGGGGCGTGTACGCGGACCTCATCGAGGTGGACGCGGGCCACGACTTCCACTCGGCGTGGGCGGACATCAACCTGGCCTGGGCCGTGCTCCGTCCCGGCGGCGTCATGTTCGGCCACGACTACTTCACCTCCGCCGACGACCGCGGCGTGCGCCGCGCGGTGACGCTCTTCGCCAGGGTCAAGGGGCTCACCGTCCGGCCGCACGGGCAGCACTGGGTGCTCTCGCCGAAGCCGCCGCACGGGCAGGGCAGCGCCCGGTGACGGTGAGACGCGTGCTCGTCGCCGTCGCCGTCGGGAGGGCCCACGCACTCGCCATCATCCTTCGGCGCCAGAAGCTGACGTGTCCCGTTGCACCAGCCCGCGCGTGTTCGTACTTCGTACTTTCAGGTGTGCCCCACCACCTCGATCAAAAGCCGCCGAGAAAAAGCTAGCTGCGTTGTTGCCACTGTTCTTTGAAGTGCTCCTCTCAACCGCCACCAATTTTTTTTCCCAGTCAATATTCTTCTCTAATTAACGGATATGATAAGCATACATAAGAATGCATTTGTTCTTACATGAGATAATGTATTCGAGTAGCACACTGGAGGACAAAGGAAATTTATGTGTAGATATGGACACGACAGTTGCAAGTATATGTTGCGGAGCTAGATGGATGGAATGTTGCTGTTGATGGCTTAATTTCTTTTTGTTTCTTCTTGCCTATTTGTATTCTATCCGAGAGACGGGGATATATATACATCTTTCATGGATGCGAGAAAGTAGGGCTCGTTTTCATCTTTTGTGTAGGATAGTGAAGTTGTGCGCTAGACTCCAAGATGCGCCGGTACCGAAGGCGATTCGGTGATGATGGCGAGGTGACGTTCCGTAGTGGAGGAATGACGCGGGTATGCGTGCGGGCCGGAGGAGGAAGAAGGTACAGTTGTGTCAGCTAAGCTCTGAAGTCCATGGATGGATGAGCAATTGGCCAATTGGGCATGGTAATGGTAGAATGAATCATGGCCAAAAAGATGTATGGTTTGGTTATCATGCATCATTATAGAGTAGTTTACAGGGCGATTAACAATATACTGATGGAGTATGGATTAAGTTACTTCGACTCTAGGAAGGCCAGTGGTTTGTTCATCAGTGGTGGGACAACCAGGGATTTCTGACGTAATAGAAGTGCCAAGTGGTATCAGCGCTGTTTGACTTTGATCACACCCAAATAGTACGTAGCGTGTGACAGCAACAGCTTAACAGTACCCTCATCGTGAATGAAGATCAAGAAAGCTGAGCAGCCCATAGCACGCTGAAAATAGTCAAATAGCGATGATGCCATCCCTCATTTCAGATGTTCTGATCCAAAACTAGCAGATCTCATCCCACAGACCTATAAATAACGAGTCAAAAGAAAATAAACATATCTGAAACTAGCCGTCCAGCTTGCATCTGAAAGGAAACAACAAGAATTATTTCGGCAAATAAAGAAAAGGAATTATTGCCAGAGAATCAAAAGGTGATAAGTCAACTCTAGTCTGCCGATGAATCAGGATGGTGCAGTGATCCACAGTAACCTGCAGGTGGAGGGCTGCAAAGAACTGGGAAGTCTCTAGCTAAGGCGTGACTGCGTGAGGACGTAGTACCGTACCCTTATCTGCGTCAGGAACATTGTTTAGCGTTTTTGGCCAACCGGTACAGCACCTGATCGAAGCCGAGTAGTTCAGATTGTGATTGTGAGAATCATCCTCTTCTTTAGGGAAAATAGTTTGAGAAACAAACGTTGCATCGAAAATTCAGAAACTAGTTAATACAGTAGCGGCACTGGGCATGAAGAACCAGAGACGAGGCTAACACCAAAGCTCCTACTGTACATTTTGTTTACTGAAAACGTGCACCATTTTGAACGGGAAGGACGAGGAGAGGACGGCCGGGGCGATGTCAGGGTCGCTGGGAGCAGGAACGGCGATTATTAGGCCTTTTCCAATGGCCCCTAGCTCATAAATTTTTTAATCCATAAATAGTGCAAAAAGTTATGAGATAGTCTCATACACATATTTCAAGATTATATGAGGATAACGTGTGGGGTCATTCATGTTATGAGCTACGTGCTAAAAGCTACGTGCTAAGAGCTAAATCATTGAAGGAGTTGTCTCTTAAAATGCTTAAAGCTAGCGTGCTATCTCAACTATTGGAAAAGGCCTTATCAGATGAGACGTCGCCGGTCGCTTGCGCCGGTGAAGTCCAATTTCACTTTGCGGCACCCGGACGTCTGGCGTCGGCGCGAAAAGCACGAAGCCGCTTGGGATCGCTGCCGTCCCATCCGGTCAAATCATGGCTACATCAGTTTAGCTTCAATTCAATCGAGGATATGAGTGGACTAGCAAATATACCCGGTGGCGATTTTGATATACTGGTAGTATGTGTGTATAATAGTATCTACTTACCTATAAACTGGCAAAGAGGTGCCTTTTCTATATTGGTTATTAATATTGCGTCAAAATACAGGAATATTAGCGACCCTGTTCCTGAATTGTGAAGATAAATTTTAAAAAAAATCGCAAACAAAATAAGTTATGCAGTCTTTTGGCTCCGAAACATTGCAAAACATGCAGTGAATTATCTCAGCCGAAATGCAGGCTCCGCAATTATTTGTGCGCTGAAGCATAAACAGCACACAGCTCATGAGAGATCTTTATTTCAAGGAGCCCACAAGCCATCCCTCAGACCAAGATATGAAGTGGCTAGCTAAAAGGGTCCACAAATTCAGTTCATTGTACAGGAAAAACAATAATTCACCTGAACAGACGGGGGTATGATTGAACAACTTCTCCAGAAAGACAAAACGTTGCACATCAGCAACTGGATCCGCCACTCAGCTCATCAAGTGGAACAACTCGTGTATTCTGATTCGAGTTCCTGCCTTCTATAACAAACAAAATGCGGACCTACTACATTATGAAAGCAAACAACTACTTTTTACCCAGAGGATGTGCGGCCAACATTGAGATGCGCCTCTCATCAATTGAAGCTATTCATGCTCTCAGTTACAGTGCTATCAAAATAGAACGCAGACAAACTACATTATGACATCGTTACACCTCAACTCACAAGAATGACTACAAACCAAAACTGGACGAGGTCATTGCGGGCACACAGCTAGTATCCCTTGTTCCCACGTATCCGAGCTCGCATGTCAACCTGTTGGATGATCAACACAGTTAGATAGTTGCAATTTCACACTGCGTGAGCAATTCAGTTCAAGCTGGAAAAAAGAAAACGCAGAAGGTGAACAATGACAATCATGGAAGAACATGAAAACTATACGCAGGCATGATACTGAAAGATGTTAGCACCAAACGATCGATAAAGAAACAACTTTAACATCAGATGCAATAATACCGGGCCAATGCAATCCACAATATTCCTGAGCTAGGTTATGTGTCACTTTCGAAACCGTACTATCTAGCTTTCACAGATAAGGTGTGTGATTACGTTTCCATTGAAAGAAACAAAATGAGCTGTCCATCAGAAGTACTGTGATTGCATAATGCACACATGGGTTGCACACAAGTTTGTAACTTTATATATCAGAAATGACTACCAGAGTTTCAGCCTTTTAGATTGGTGTATTTTGTTCTTTGTTGGTGCTACCCAAAAGGGCATATACAAAATTAGCATATTGCATTACAGTTATTGTATGAAATAAATCCATGAGATAAATCAAAGGTGTATAGTAATTGAAGGCATGTGTCCATAAGCTGCAATGGCACTAGAAATGCAGATGATATTGGCCAGTTCTTGTACTCGCCTTTTACAATACAAAGACCCTTTCCCAGATCGATGTACTTCCTATGGATAGAATTAATTGGATTCGTTGTTTAGCACAAAGGAGTAGTTACAGATAGATGCTACTTCTGATCAATAAGATTAGCTTTTTTCAGGTCGTCAAATCAAGAACAAAGGAAAAGTTAGCATACATTCATTCTACAATTACTATTCCTTTTCACTAGATGTCTAGATTGAAATTTATTTCTAGCACCAATTTTTGCACATACGCCATTCCTCAGATTCTTATAAGCCGCAACACCCACAGAAATTAAGAAACTGATAAGATACATCTAGAAAGAGAAACACTGTGAAGTAACTAAAACCAACAAAACCAAGAAGCTCCATATTCGGAACACAAAAGGATCTGAGCAGCCAACCTTGTCAAACTGGAAACACAGATTTTATGCTTTTTCAAGTAGCCAAACAAACCGTTACTGAGAATGCAAACTGCACACATATTAACATGCAAAATTCACTATAGTTCTATCAACAGTCTTATCATACGTCAGTCTAACATTCACTAACATATGAAAACCTAGTCTATCACCTGTCACATAATTCTGTATTGGCATGTATCAGCCATAGACACAAAGTAATTGACTGTGATGAACATAGTGCAATAAGCACCAATTTATTTAGGCTGAGGCACAAGTATTCATGTCATGTTCAAAGAATGTATGGCCGCTAATTTTTCGGCTCTAATTGCTAACTATTCAGCGCCTCCATTCCAGAAAAACCTAACACCGTGGCTAAGTGAAGAATCAAGGAACCTAACAATCTGGTGCGGTGGCACTGACTTGGAATACAGGAGATCCCAACATATGGAAAACGAATTGCTCTAATGAATCGCAATACAACCTATCTACAGGAAGCTGGAGATAACTAGTAATTTGAAGCAAACAGGATTTACCTGCCCCCTCTTGCAGTTGAAGTAGGTCTCACGCAGTCCGACGCACTCGCTCGTGATGTTGGGCACCTTCTCCCCGGCACACTCCTTGTACGGCCTCTTCTGCACCTGCACACAACCGCATCAGGAAACTAGAAATATGCCGGGCCACAATCATCTCGACTTCTCAAGCAACATCGCAAACTCCGGCGCCTAATCAGCATCACCCCTTTCCCGATCCCCTCCGGCCCGCACTAGCTTGCACCTAATCGGATCGGAACAGGCAGCGGCAAGCTGCGGCGCAGGTGGACGGGTAGAAAGGGGAGGAAAGAGGAGGACGGAGCCGGCCAACCTTGACGCAGTCAGTCTCGCTGAGGCACTTGACGAGCTCCATGGCCAACCCCTTGCACGACTTCGCCATCTCTCCGCCGCCTCTCCCGTCGTGTTCCCCTTCCCCCCACGGCTGCGGCGGCTTGCGGGAGGGGAAAGGCGGAAGCGAGCTGCGCGAGCGACGACGAGGCGGCGCGTCCTCCGCTCCTCCCGGCGGCCGACTTGACGGGCTGGGCCGGCCTCCGTTCTGATCTGGCCTTCTAACTATGTTTTTGTCCGTTGACTAAATAACTGGGCTCGGCCTGCTTATATAAAAGTGGACTTGGCCGGCCCACTTTTCAAATGCTAACGGCCCACGTTTTTGCACAGCCCAGCCCAACCTTTCCTATTGGGTTTCAAGAAAGAGCTGAGTTGAGATTCCTCGTGAATCCGGAGAGTTTATTTATTTATTTATTTATTTATTTATTTATTTTTGCGAAACCGGAGAGTTTAACTGAATTCATCTTGAAAACGTGTTGCAGTGTTAACCCGAACTAATAGTATTCTTTTCCGGTAAAAATTATAAAGAACTGAAGTTTTTTCCCGAGCTGTCTGAAGATGCTGTAAAAATTCAGAAATGGGGTCTCGACTCGAGTGATTTGAAATTACACGGATGAACAAACAAACATACCCTGTGATGGTTGTAAATCCTTCTTATGCAGATGCAAACATCATCTACTTGTCTCCATATTAGATTGTACCTGATTTGTTTCCTTAAAAAAAGGCTCGAAGGCACCTGCTCCAGAGTCCAGATAATCTCTGAGGATAATGTATGGTTCAGAACTCGTGCTAACGACATGTACTAACTGCTGGCGGCTAACTCTGCATCATCTGATTAAGGTACACGCACGAACAGTGGTCGCATGCAGGCTCGTGGAAGCTGCAGCTGTAAAGCCACACATGTTGACCGCTACTCCTACCAAATACCGGCCGGTCATGGCAAAGTGCATGTGTGAAACACCTTTGTTTCAGTTTATTCGGTTTTTTAATCTGTCAGTTGATTGTCATGGAGCTACAAAGCGCACAAAACTGCTGAGAGCGGACAGCCTGACATACGTGACGATCCAATTGCGGATAGAGAAGATGCGGTCATACATATCTCCATGGCAGTCAGGATACAAAATTCTCAAAGCCGCCGGACGGCCAGACGACATGCGCGCTCAATCAGGCCTTGTTTAGTTCCAAATTTGGGGTGCAAATTTAGGTGTAGGATGTCTCTTCTTAATCATTGCATCACTGTAACATTTCGTTTGTATGTGTGAAAAATTGTTTAAAAATTGATTAATTAGGCTCAAAATGTTCGTCTCGCGGAGTACAATGAAACTGTGCAATTAGTTCTTAATTTCATCATTTAGTACTCCATGTATGTTATGACATTTTGATGTGATGGAGAATCTTTTTTGCATAGTGTATTTAGGAGTAATTTTTTGGGAACTTTTAGTAACTAAACAGGGCCTCAGTGTGGCTAACTGCAAATCTTCAGGCTCTCTGACATCCCGTTCTTCCTCCGCATTTGTTATAAGAAGCCTTTGCAATGGCACCTCATTCCTCCCTCGCAGTGACTCAGTGACAACCAGCAAGAAGCCACCTATCGATCTTGTGCTTAGAGCCTCAGACCAACAAAGTTTCCAGCTCGTTCTGTCTCTTCACCGGTGGTGCAGAGATCGTTGCGAGATGAGGATGGAGGGGCTCATCCCTTTCGTCTTCGGCGCGATCAAGAAGAGGAGAGCGACGAGAAGGACGACGCACTACGACCTCCTCTCTACCCCCGGCGCCTCTCCTCCTCCCCAGACGCGGGGGCGGCCGGCGGAGCGGTTGACCGGCGCCGGCGCCTACCACGCTCAGAGCCAGAGTCAGAGCTGCCGCTTCATCGTCCCGCGTTCGCTGGCCGACGAGCTCCGTCTCCTGGGCGACGATGACGAAGACCGTGGCCCGGCGGAGGGTCGTCTTCCGCCGGCCGGCGACGGGCGCGGGCTGTCCAGGTCCCGGAGGTTCAGCAGCATGCGCGTGTTTTGAAATTAAACCGGAGGTCCAGGTCCCGGAGGGTCGCGTGCGGGAGACTGTAATTTTCTAGCTGTGCGTGAGGCTAAACATGTGATCGAGCGCGAGCATATCTTGTCCGTGCATGTTACGAACGAACATTATTCAGGAAAATAGTAGTACCATTTTGTTGTTGCTTTTTTTTCTTTGTTGAGAGGAATCGAAAACATTTCCTGCTAGATAATAGTGAGTAACATTTTTCCCTGAAAAAAAGATCAATACCATTTTTTCTTATCGGCCCAAATAATTAAGGATGGAAACATTAAGATGGTTATCTGAATTATTTGTATCCGTATCCGTATCCGACATGAATATGGATATCCGTATTCGAATCCGTTTTAATGTGGTAAGTAAAGTGAATATATCCGAATTCGAAATAAATATGGATATGGATGGAATATCCGATATTATCCGTATCCGAATAGAATAAACACATATTTAAATCATTTTATAAACATATTATTTTGATTTAGTTTCAAACTAATATATTCTCTATATAAATTACACTCAAACACTTTTTTACACTTAAACACTTTGTTTTACTATTATCCGAACATGTCTGAATCTGAGACATCCGTTTTGTATCCGTATCCAACAATATCCGAATCCGTATCCGTATTCAAAATAAAATATGGTAAAAGATGCTATCTAAATACGATTCCATCCGTATCGGATCCGTTTTCATTCTTACAAATAATATCTAGTTGCAATTTGCCAGCGGCGGCGCTACACGTCAATTTATTTTGCAGACGCGGAGTCCGAGTTAGCCATGGGCGTATTAACAGGGCGCGTCTAGGCATCACGTGGGTGATGCGGTGACATCTGTCCCCTGAATAAGCCTATGCGCTTCTATTTCTTTATCGGGCTGATGTTGGGCCTATTGGTTGACCCGCTGTTGGAAGCGCGTAGGTCTCGCAGCAGTGCCGCAGAAAAAACACAGTGCATGTCACTTCACTTGCATGCATGCAATAAGTTTAGAAAAAAGTCATTGCTCTTAAACGAAACATCCAAATGAAATTCTGATCGCACTATAATGCGTATTGCGATAAAATCTTCAAAACAAGATCTCACTTGGCTATATTTAAATGATATTTTTTATGAATATTTTTTATTAAATTAGAACAAATGAGCCCATGTTGCGAATAAATTTCTGCACATGGAGAACAGAAGAATTCACGTTGCGAACAAATTACTGCACATGGAAAACAAATCAGTCTATATTACAAACAAATTACCGTACGTGGAGAACATGTAAATCTATTGAGAACAAATTACTTCACATGGAGAATAAATGAGTCCACGTTGCGAACAAATTGCTGCACATGGAGAACAGAATAATCCACATTACGAACAAATTACTGCACATAGAGAACAAATCAGTCCACATTACGAACAAATTACTGCACATGGAGAACATGTAAGTCCACATTGCGAACAAATTATTATACATAGCTAGGGCTGGACAAAATGCTCGAAGCTCGCTAGCTCGCTCGGATCGCAGCCGGCTAGGCTCAACTCGGCTCGGTGCATATTTCTAACAAGCCGAGCAAGAGTTTTTGCTCGTTAGTATAACGAGCGAGTTCGAGCCGGCTCGCGAGCGGCTCGCGAGCCAAACGAGCTAGAAACTTTAATAGACTAATGAGTAAATTATTAATTAATAATAATATATGTGTATTATATGCGTAGCTATAGATGATGTTATGGTTATATTCTATTATTATAGTATGGTAGAGTAGATTTTAGAGATATTAAGACCATATAAATACTATAATTTTTTATATGGACGCGTTTTATCTACACGCGCGTGTAGCTACTCCCACCATCAGTATACTATCGTACGTATGTCCGCATACTCATTTATCATTTTGAGTATGTTCGTATACTAATTCTAAGATACTTCAAAGCGATTTACACGAAAATTTTATATTATATATATTATTATGGTAATTTTAAATTTAACTCTAGCTCAACGAGCTTCAGGAGCCAGCTCGTGAGCTTAACGAGCCGAGCCAAGTCAGGAATTTTGCTTGTTTCCTTAACGAGCCGAGCCAGCTCGTTTGGCTAACGAGCTCAAATGAGCCGAGCCAAAACGAGTCGAGCTGGCTCGACATCCACCCCTATACATAGCGAATAAATGAGTATACGATGCGAACAAATATATATACACGACGAACAAATATATACACATGGCGAACAAGTAACGGTAAAAAAATATATAAATAATAAAATTAAATAATATAAAAGAAAAGAAAATAAGTAAGGAAAACTAACAAATATAATAAATAAGTATAAGAAGCAAAACAAAAAAGTATATAAATTAACAGATATAGAAAATGAATAAAAACCAAATAAAAATAAAAATAACAAAAAGAATGCTAATATATAATCTCTATTGGACTGGTTATGTTTTCCGCGCAGCCCGAAACCTCTAATGAGCCAAACAAATACATACATATGTACAGCCCAAAATCCCATATGGTCCGAAATCTTTACTGGGCCGAACACATACATACATCTTCGCAGCCCAAAACTCCCTGATAGGCCAAACATGCTCCCGCAACCCAGCTCCATACGCGTGGGCGATAAGGGTGCGCGCATCGCGCGCGCGATGAATAGCGCCCCGGTATTAACATGCGCAATATGACAAATTTCCTTAGAGTGGTTGACGAATTGGAGCTAATATCTACATGGACGGCTCTTTACTTGGAGTAACGAGAGAGAGAATCCATCGCTGGTTACCTTCAGGCTTTGTCATCTGAATCTTCAGATCTGCCCGTTGCTGCTAGTCTGCTACAATCTGACGCTCCAATCAACGCCAACCCGCGTTTCCACTTTGAAATCTACTGGCAAAAGTTGGAAGGTTAACTGGAGTTTGTGCCCAGCTGATGTTACAGATCCATTCAGAAGACTGGAACGGCCAAGACAATGGGAAGTGTAAGGTCGCTGGCCAAAGAACTCATCCTAAAATTTTACCAGGCGCTCGAGACGTCGAATCCTCTCAGTCTCAGATGAGGAATTAGAGTTCCGCAAACAGATTAAGTTGCTCTGTCTTAGCTTGGCGTCACTTCAGTGAACAATAGCCCGGCAACGTTCCAGATTAATTCCTGCAGATCAAGGAGGGAGATGCCAACACGAGGTTTTTTTTTAACGTGCACGCCAACTACAGAAGTATCACATTGACTGCTTGCAAAGTGAGGATGGCATGGTCTTTGATCATGTGAGCAAGGCAGTGATGCTCTTTGATTTCTTTCAGGATCTGTTGGGAAAGGAAGTTAACAGAAACTGCACCATTTCACAGGAGAGGAAGAGGTTTGGAATGAGATCAAGGAAATGCCGGCAGACAAAGCGCCTGGCCCCGACGGCTTTACAGGAGCATTCTACAAGTCTGCTTGGTGTGACCAGAGGAGATGTGAGATGTGGGCAATCCAAGCTTTCGTTAATGTCGACCGGGGCAATTCCATTGTGTCAACAGTGTTCGCTGCTCTCTCTGATGCCAAGGAACCTAAAGGTTATCGGCCGATAAGCCTAATCCACGGTTTCCTGAAGTTGGTTTCCAAACTGCTCGGCAAAATCATCTGGCAGCTGGACTTGGTGAATTGGTTGACTGCAATCAGACGGCATTTATTAAAGGATAGACAATTTCAAATATTTCCGGAGGGCAGCAATCCTTCTTAAGAAAAACAAAGTGCCTAAGTTTCTTCTGAAACTAGACATATCAAAGGCTTTTGAGTTTTTACATTGTGGCCTGACCGTCTACTCGAAGTGCTATACGCATGGAGGTTTGGTCCAAGATGGTGCTATTGGATTTCACTATTGATCTCGACGGCCTTAAGTCCTCAACAAGAGTTTGCTCAATGGCCGGCCGGGTGATTCACTGGCCAACTGTCCTGGACGGAGACAAGGAGACCCACTTTCTCCAATGTTGTTCATACTTGTCATGAATGTGTTGAACAAGCTCTTCACTAAGGCCAGCAACGAGGGGATCTTGCAACCGATTAGACATAGATGCATAAAGTATCATGTAGTCTGCAGGCTGATGATGCAATTCTCTTTGCATCGCCCACAGTTGAGAAGGCAGAAGCAACTGCTGCAATTCTGTACTCATACAGGTTGGCATCAGGATTGCGTACCAACTTTGAGAAATGTTCAATTACCTCAATATTCGGCTGTGAAGGCAGGCTGCAGCCCATCTAGACAGTGATTCCTTGTTAGATAGCCAAGTTTCCCATCGAATACCTTGGTATACCTCTGTCGATGAAAGCTGTGCTTATCTCAGTACAGGCCACTGATAGAGAGAATAGCCGGCAAGATGCCCACCTGGAAAGGGCCACTAATGGCAAAATCTGGCAGGCTAACTCTTGTGAAATCGACCATGGGATCAATGCCTACTTGATTATGGCCGACAATCTACCAGCCTGGGCAATCAAGGAAATCGAATTAACTCAAAGGAAATTTCTATGGGCTGGGAGGGATACTTCTGAGAGGGGCAAATAATGCATCATTGCTTGGTCAACTGTATCCATCCGACAATTTACGACGACCTTGATGTGAGAGAACTTTTACGGTATCCTATACCACTAATTTAAAGGATTAGGGCTTCGTTTGGCCAGCATCGCACTAAAATGAACAGACACAGACAGAGCCTGGTCTGCCATGCATGGAGCTGAAGAGTGAGCTGGTTAAGATTCAAAATAACAGGTTAAGGGCCTGCTTGGTTGCAAGGCACAGCTGGCCACGTTTTCTGCGCCAAACCTTGGGCAGAGAAAAACTACTGCAAAACCTGTAGCAACCAAAACTTACGAGTCAACCAAACAGTGACCTGAAAAAGTTGTGGCCGTCGAACTCGTGGCGTGGCGAGTTACGGCCAACGGCCAATCATCCCGGCCCTAAGCCTCTTAGCTCTTTGTCCCTTTGGTTCTCCAACAGCTAAGACCAAACAAAAAAAGTTGCACTCAAGCAGGCCCTCTACTTAGTCCCCCCTATTTTGAGGAGGCCTCCAATTTATCCCTCCACCCTTCATTCCTGGGACATCTCTAGGGAGCGCTCCATTTCTAGGGACTATTGTTGGAGTTAGAACAAGTTCTTAGACCCACAAAAAATAGAGGCAGCCTCCATTTAATATTTGGAGGGCCTGATTTGAGGGCTATTGCTGGAATTGCTCTAATAGCATCTATAGCTACAGCTAAGACATTTAGCGGATTTTGCAAATATAGAAAAGAATTCAGAGAAAATAACATAGATTCAGTGATAAAACACCCATTCTTGAAAAAATAACAGACCATAAGACATAAAACCCATCACCATCAGTTCATCACAGTAGTTCAGGGCTACACCATACATCACACTTAACTTAAGCTGAACATGCCTCCAATATAGGACAGAGAAAACTTGGCATAACAAAAACTTGAAGTTCAGGATAGTCACATAATAGTTCAAGTGCTCAACAAAGGATGACAAGTTGACAACAGGTGGACAATAACAACAGGAGGGAAATAGCAATAACAGGAGTGCATTCTACTCATCATCAAAATAAGAGACACTGCCATCTCCATCTTCTGAGTCGGATGACGAAGCTACAGGTTTCATAGAAATATCAGGCATCAAAGATTGCAGGCTCCTAAGCTTCTTGTTTCTAGGGTGGATAGGTCTCTTCCTTTTTGCTTGTGCCTGTGATGTTGTTGCTTGTTCTTGTAATGGCGACTCTCCATGATGCTCCATGTTGCAGACATTGTTCAGCAGCTTCACTAGAGAAAGGTACAATACCAGTGATAAACTCATTGTCATCATCTACGACAACATCTTCGACTCCCTTTCTATAAATTAAAGGGTCACGACCCTTCATCTCTTTCTTGTTCCTTAATATGGAGTTAAACTTCACAAAAACAAGATCTCTCATCCTTCCATGAAGTAGCCTATTGCACTTCTTCGTATGAACCTATGAGTGAACACAACTCAATTTCTGGATTTTGTATGAACTCATGAACATTAACAAATATAGCAAACTTTTGTTTAGTGAGCAAATGAAATTTACAATCTAAGATCATACCAACAAGATCGAAAACGAACCATTCAGTGAGGGAAAATTCATTTTTACCTGTTCAAAAACTGATCACTTTGCTGCAGAAACAATACTTTAGGAGTTAAACAATTGTGGCAGCAAAAGGATGGTATTATATTCACTAGTTCAGTTATTTACCTGGATTGAAATTCTTGTTTCCCCTCTACCTTACAACAATTTCATGTCCAAATGTCCCTTGTTGATCCTGATATGTGTTTCCTCAATTATATTCTCTTGGGCCGCTTCATCATCAACCATCTTTGAAATACATGCAATCATCTGTGGCTTATTTGTCCAAGCTGTACGTACGTGGGTAGCTGCAAGGGCTCGTCATCTAGGTTGTTTGGTAAATAAGTGATAGCAGCATATGCCAGCATGTTGCACAGCCTTTTTCTCCTTTAGATGTAACCCCCTCCTGTAATATACAAGTACGGTATTAGCCAGGCAGTGTGAGCACTGAGCTCTGAAGTTGTGTAAAACCTTCTTATCCGTTTAATACAAACATATACAGTCCTCATGCGTATTAGAGTGAGAAAAATAAAGGATTGAACAGAGCGAATCTATGAAAGGATGCAGATATTCTTGCACACAACCACGAATCATAACACTACTGCCACCAAATATGCGACACTTTTTTATTAAAATCTCAAACTCTAAAATTTTGATCACCACTGTAACTTTCAAAATAATAAATATAGAAGCATAGAAATCATATACTCCCTCCGTTCTGAAAAAACTGATGTTTAGGACAAGGTTTGGGTCAAACATTGCAAATATAAATCATCAATAACTTTTAAATTGTTGAGTTTACAAATGTGAAAACTATATGAATAGATTTGTCTTGAAAAATACTTTCATAAAAGTATATATATATATATCACTCTTTGATAAATATTTTTAGAATAATAAGAGGTCAAAGTTGTGTTTTGGAGACCGTGTCGCTGTCCTAACGTCAGTTTTTTCAGAACGGAGGGAGTATGTGTGTAGACTTGTCTTGAAAGTATTTTCATGATTTAGTACATATCATATATTCATAAATTATAAATATGTTCCAATAAGAAAAATAGCAGATCAATGAAGTTAAAAGCTCAAAGAGCATGAAGACAGTGTGTGTTTACGACCGTATAGGATATTATATAGTTGAGTACTCGAATATCTTTTTTATCTGTGCCTGATGACAAATTAAAGGTAAAACATGAACTTATGAGCAGATCAAGACACTAAAGAAATGCATATAGATATGTTAGATAAAGCACCAAAGAAGGCATTGCACAATCTATTTTTGGTTTCTACAAGTGCCCAGGCAATCTATAAATAGCATATTTGGAAAAAGGAGCGTGAACACATGTTATCAACAAAAGTGGAAACATAGATGTGTAGCTAGCTTGTGACATAACACAGAGGATATATTAAAGCATGAAGATTTAATTATCTTGATATCAAAATATTTGGCACTTCCAATGCATGTTTTCGGAACATCAAATAAAGCATGAAAGGTGTAGAAATGGAATTTTGTTGTGCAATCAATAATTTGTGCATGGATGACATTAAAGTATTAGTTTGATTTACTGTCTAATTTGGTGATTCCAAAATGACAATCTGGGGTCAAATATCATTTTTCCTAATCACATTATGGAAAGCAGAATAGCATATATTTAAGACTAAATATGATCGTGGTGAGATTATCCACCAAAATGCAATATGTGTCGTTGTTTTCAAACATCATAACAAATACGAATTTAGAAGTGCAATCAGATGCCCAAAAAATCACCACTTCTGTTATCAGTACATAGGATGCTTTGGTCTGATGAAATGTCTACATGTTTCCTTGCTTATTTAAGAAGCCTATAGGCGAAGCTACTTGTGAATTGGACTTGGTCACTGCTTAGAGAACTTCAAAATTTTCATACTAATACATGGTGGATTCAGGTTTACTTAGTGGTAATATCTTATTTACCCTGGTGCCATGGCACCATAGTAGGTAAACGTGGCCTCGCCTATATTAGATGTGTGAGAAAAGCTTTGAAATGGCATGAGTTTTCAAGAAAATAAAAGGTATCCTTTCGACAGAAAGATCATAGGTAAATAATGGCCTATTGCATTCAGATATATCTATCATCAAATTGTTCTCTTTTATGTCATTCGAGTCAAATAAGCATACAAATCATACAAGTTGTACATTATTGACCAATAGTATGTTTGCAAGCTCAACTAATCTGTAACATGGAAAACTTAATATTAGAAGATTATAGCTGATACATTTAAAAACTAATTGAGAAAAAACAGGTAAATTTTAGAGGCTCATATGGCAAGTAAAGATGATGTGTCCTTAAAAACAGTGGCGAAGCCGCATTATATTGAGCTATCATGGTGACATGGCACTAGGGTAAAATAAATATTAGCAATAACTAGAGTCAAATCCATCATGTATTTCTACAAAAGATTCTATGTTACTTAAACAGTGCACGGGGATCAAATTACAGCTACCTTCGCCTCTGCTTAAAAAGGACCGATGTCAAGAGCTTTAGAGAAGCAATGATAATCAGCCACTGGTGATTACTGTAAAAACACAGAACTAGGAGATCAATAAGTAGTTCAATTAACTTTGAATTACAGCTGCTAGATGATAGTGCAGAAAGGGAAATAGGAAGTTCCATTACTTCAAGGTAACAAGCCTAGTCATTCTGTTAATACAGTACACTAGTTAAATAACGAATAAGTAAATCTGCAAGCTAGTTGATGAACTGTAAAAAAAAAGATGTTTAGAAGCAGACAATTTCAGGAACACAAGAAAAAAGTAGCTCAAAATTTTGTCAATACCATGGGCAATTGACAGATTTTCTTTAAAATGAAGCATCTATGTGTCACTATTCATTAAGCAACCATAAATGCAAACAAAACTGAATCCGATCCTAACACATGAAGAGATTGGTTTAATTAGGTTCTCTTATCATAATCAATTTAAGGCCTAAAACAGTGGCCAATTTGAGATGTTAAACTGGAAAGTGGTTACACATATTGTGATATGCAGTTTGCATTGCCAACCTAATCATGGAAAATGAATTGTAAGGGTGACTTACCTAGTTCCTTATGGCGCTTTACACCAAATTAACAATGGCTGGGGGTAAGTAAAGAAAGGGGCAGCAATCTGTTAAATCTCCCAGATTGAAATTGTGTTCCTCCTTTCACTTTCACCTGCTGCCGACTCATCCTAGCCAACCCTGCCACATTAAACATGTGAATCAGATACAAACATAAAATATATAAGAATATATACCATTAATGGTGTGGCTTTTGGCAAGCAAACCTGTAAGTTGCGTCAATGGGAGTCTGTCGTACATGATTCAGATTACTTTTAACCTGGTTACCTTACCCGGGCATGTACCAGAAAAACATTGAATAATTTAATTAGCAATATACAATAGACGGCAAAAACATGAATATCCATATGTTTTGCTAGGACAAAGAAACATAAATTGAATGCTCGATAACTTGCTGAGTATATAGGTGAAAAGAGTCATTACTGTCCCATTCATCTCAATCATGATTCTCAGTCTCGTGCACCATCCAGAATTGCATTCCTAAAGATATCAGGTTATCATTCTGGCAACGGGGTACCAAATTCAGTAGGGCTTGTTCTGAAAGTTCTCATTTCAGAAAAATCAGACTGAAAGTGACTCACAGTTACATAAAAAGGCTATTTTAGAGCTATCATGGTGGAGAAAACATAGTGTATAGAGCTATATCAATCTATATGGAACTGACAATTTAGCTATAGTTTATCCTTCAAATGAATCATGTCATCATATATAAAGTTAGGTAAGATCATATGTCTCTAAGGAAAAGGTCAGTGCTGACTCCTGATGAAGTTCAGTATCACACAACTTTACATGATTCAATTCAGGCGTCCCAAACCCTTGGTGATGGTCTTTTTTTTGTGTGTGTAAACTCAAACCTTACATGTGCATAGAACAAAAGAGTGCTAATTCCATGCTTATAGAAGATGCTAGTAAAATTGCAACAACCTATTATTTGGGAAAGATTCATACAATTGCATGCTCGTAAGTCAAAAAGCAAATAAAATGGCAGTTTACTGACAGTAAACTGCTACTAAAGTTGCAACAACTTCCTGAAGGTTGGGATCCAAATATTTTAGATTTGTTTGTCATCTAACGATGCAAAACTCCCAACCATTTAACAAAATTAATAGCAAAAACTTAGCAAACTTAGCTTATGGAAATACAAAACTCTATATAAGCATCCAATTTCACATAAGATCTGCAGCATTTGGACATGAATTGGCATGTAAAATTGACTTTCCAGGTACTAATCCTATCCTTATCTTGTAATCTTGGAGAAAAAACTAACTCTGAAAATCGATAGCACGTTATCGAATCTTGTAGTCCAACCCACCCATATACACACATTATAGCAACACTTTATAGCAACAAATTATACACATATTATTGCAATGACTTTTATGTTTTACCATGTGCACACGTTGACACCGAAACAAATAGAGCCCTTGAAAAGAGAGTGAGAGAGTATGTGCAGTGTGCACCATATCGTATCTGATCAATGGTGAAGCAATATAACATCTTGCTCACCCACACTTGCTCGTCGTAGCTAGCTCGTGTTGATCTGCCATAGTAGCGGGTTGGTTGTGATCATTGGGTCAGGTGGGCAGCAGTGTCTCATATATGACTTTCCCTCCCTACCCGCCACCTTTGCGGAAGACACTGCAGCGTCCTTGTCCACGGCGCTGCGGCCACCCTATATACTCCCTCTAGGGGCACCTAGCTAGTGCAGTGGAAAGTTCGTGTTCATATGTTTTGGGATGGAAGTCCTCCTCCAATGACTATATAATTGGTGTCTCCCTCTATTCCTTCTCTAGGCAATGCCGTCACCGCAGCTACTTTTTATGGATCAAATAGAGAGGTGCATGAGGCACGGATAAAATGGGAGGGGGCGGGACGATATATAAGGCTAGGCGGGACCTATGTGTGTGGAGATAGCAAGGCTTCACATGCATGCCTTATATGTGCCACTCGAAGGGCATCATGAGCCCGCAAAACGCGGAGAGGCGCTGGAGATAATAGTAATGTTTAATTGCCTCGCTTAAACCGCATATAGAAAACGTACAAATAGGGATATATCCATGCATGCAGGGTTTTCAAAAAGAAAGTTGCATGCTCAATCAGTGGCTTCTGCATATATTAGCATCAAGAACAGCAGATCTAATTAGCAGGAAGCAGTTAGCCTGCTCTAATTCACAGTGACATACATGCTTGCAATAATCTACACCGAATAGACATGCATGCGTTCAGAATGCCAAACAGGATGTTGCATTCATGTACGTCGAGGTGGTGTGTCGAGCTAGGCACGAAGGCCGTTGGGAATATGCCCAAGAGACAACTGGATTCGATCCACTAGTTTTAATGGGCCACAAATGTTGTGAAGCCCATTACCAGGGGAAGGGGTACATTATTTATTAATCCCATATTGCTAATGGAATATGGTGTGGAGAATTTCATCCAAATAAATAGAGACCAAACCCCTCCTGAAAAAGACATGACTTCCAAGCAATAGTTGCTTTTCTCCCCATCGTGCTCGCGGACCTAGCAGTCCGGTGCGCGACGTTTCAATCCTCGTACGTGTGGATACCTCGGAGGTGCTGCGCTTGGAGCACAAGAATCCAAGTGAGCCCCAACTCATTCCAAAGCTGATCAATGATTCAAATAAATTAGTAATTTATTTGAGAAAGGGGTGAGAATTGTTACGTGATTATACTACTTCCACAGTCTCAGAATATAGCTGTTTTTATTTTAGCGTTAAAACAAGAATATTAGCTATTTCTGAGTTTTTAAGGATGTTTCTAGCGGTGTACTGTAAAAAATGTTTCGTTTGGTTCACTTAGGCATTCCCCAGCTTTGCTTATCTCTTCTTTTAGAAAGAGAGGCATTCTTCCTCATCTCTTTGCACTCGGCAACATCCCCAATGTTAGCTGCTCATCCCTGAAATCTCCAATCTTCCTCCTGCATTCAACGCTCACCAAGTCCATGGAATAGGCACACACATGCATCAAGCATCTTCTATTCTAGAAAGGTTTAACGCGGAACAATTTAAAATTTCAATTGGATTTCTTAATCTGTCTAAAAAAAGTCCAACTTTTAGCTATATTTTGGGGTAGAGGGAGTAACTTGTCAGAATCCATTGTCATAATGGACTCAGCTGTCATTGATATTCTGCTTTTAGCTAGGGACAACATCATAATCGTTCCATATGTACTGAAGATTGAAATGTGAATATGCTCAGAAGTCACAACATAGTTACAAGTTTACAACTTCACGGTACAGATTTGGAGCTAGAACCACATTATGGGCCAGACAATTCATGCTTCAATAGGACAATGCAGTGTAATTAATTGCCTCTAGCCACCGTACCCCCACCCAGAAACAAGTGTCCATGTCTCCCACCCGTTTTCCCACAGTCCAAGGCATTACTTTCCGGAACTACTAGCTCTGAGCTACATTTGCTCAAAGGCAAAAGGGAATTTTGGACAGTATGTCGTGCTCGTGGCATGGGACAAAACGACAACTTATTGCACATGTAGGAGGCCTCACTGATGCAGTTGTTTAATAACAGAGGGTGCGTAGGGGGCACCAAATTGTGTGATTTGTGTGACGAACTGATCTGGATTATTCTCATTTCTAGATTAGAATATCAATGCTCAGTTGGATAGCCTTGGGGATAGAGAAGGTCAACCGTGCGATATAGGGAATCATTTCACAGGGATGTCAGGATTAGGTGATAGGCTACTGTATGATGTAGCAGATTTGGGGATTTGAGGCTGATGATTTTTTTTTTACTCTAGCAAAATTCCAACCTTGTCGGCATGGTACATGGTAGTCCTGCAAAAGACTAATAGTCGAATTAGCGTTTCATTTATATATACGTGCCCATCCGGGTAGTAAAAGAAATAGCGTACCTTTGTTCATGGACCATTTGTTACGATAATATATTTGTGAGTTTACTACATTTTAATATGAGACAGATGCACGAGATAGATCTATAAATTTAATGAAACTATTATAAATATTCACAGTAAATTATTAGACAAAAATAGGTAATTGTTGGTTGTGTAGATGTTCTAGTGTCTAAACCAATACTGACTTTACTAGAGGCAATAAGGCCTTCTCCAATGGCAAGGGTCAATACCTAGCTCTAAGCACTCTAAGAGACAGCTCCTCCAATGATCTAGTTCTTAGCACATAGCTCATAACATGAATGACCCCACACGTCATCCTCACACAATCTCGAAATACGTGTATGAGACTATCTACCTTGGGACATAAAGGTTGGACGCCGAGACATAGAGATGTCAACCAACAACAGGAGTCATATGTGATATGATTAGCGAAAGTTGCTTACCGATCTACCATGTCTTCTAGCGGTGATGCTAAAGCTCACTAGTCGACTTGTTAGTTGTGGATCCTGAATCACTAAGTATCAATGGAGGGATATTGATTTTAGTGGGAGTAAATTCCGTTAAATTGTTTAATGTATTTTGCTCTGTCATAGATATATTGTCTTAGTATTTTTGCATTATTTTCTGTTGTAGATCAATGGCACCTAGCACACCGTTTTCTTTGCGTTCGATCCTTGAGAAGGATAAGTTGAATGGAACAAATTATGCGGATTGGATCCGAAACCTTAGAATTGTTCTCAGGGCTGAGAAAAAGGAAGATGTTCTAGACATCCCATTACCAGTTGAGCCTGATGATAACGCAACCCTTGCTGAGAAAAATGCTTACAAGAAGGCATGTGATGTCAATCTTGAAGTGAGCTGCCTTATGCTTGCTTGCATGGAACCCGAGCTGCAGATGCAGTTTGAGACAAACCATGAGGCGCACGATATGATCGAGGCGCTTAAGGACATGTTCCAAACTCAGGCCAGGACTGAAAGGTTCAATGTCTCAAAGGCCTTTGTGGAAACCAAGCTAGCAGAAGGCGCAGCTGTAGGGCCACATGTGATCAAGATGGTTGGTTACTCACAGAGGTTGGAGAAGCTAGGCTTCCCACTTGGCCCAGAGTTAGCCACTGATTTTATTCTAGCATCACTTCCGCCTAGCTTTGGGAACTTCATTTCGAACTACCATATGCATGGGGCGGAGAAGGGATTGAATGAGTTGTGTGGCATGCTCAAGACAGCAGAGGCTGACATCAAGAAAAGCGCTAGCAGCAGCCATGTGATGGCCATCCAAAACAGGCCTAACTTCAAGAAGAAGGGCAAATCTTGGAAGAAAAGGAAGGGCAAGGCTAAAGATATGATCTCTCAGCCAAGCTCAACGCACCAGACTGAGTCTGGATCAGCTGCAGAAAAGGAGGAGTGCTTTTATTGTAAGGAACTTGGTCACTGGAAAAGGAATTGCAAGAAGTACCTGGCTTCTCTGAAGAAAGGCGGTAGTAAGAGTACTTCCGCATCAGGTACACTTGACATTAATATTACAGGCTTCCGCTGCAACTGCGCGTCAAGTGGTAACAATCTGTGATCTATAACTGCTGCTGTTCCTAATTTTGGGTGAACGAGTTTTGTGTGAGCTAGCGTAGCCTCCATCGTTACCCAACAAAGGCAGCTTACGAAATGGTTTGAGTTTGGCTGACAATAGTTAACCTTTCATTACTCACCAGAAATTAGTGTCTCCACACCTCTTGTTTCGCAACAAAGAAAACATATGAATATAGTTCTAGCTAGCTACTTCTGCTGCACAAAGAAATCCATACAAACACATATGATATGTGTAGCACACGTGCACGCCTTCAAACATAGATTGCAGTGTGTAGCTGATACACATATAGCACGCACAAAATTATAACAATTCGCAAACCAAAGCAGAGAGGCAAACTAGCCTTGTTGCAGTCCAGAGAAAAAAACATATATGTTTATAGTTCAGAGACAAGCATACTGAGTTACTGGTTATCACACTCACATAGTCACATCACAGGCAGAATATAGAAAACGGCATACATCACAAATTGCACGGCGAAAATCCCAGAATGCAAAGATCAACTGAACCTACATGTAATTGAGATATATGAAGCCTTGCTCGGCAACGGCAGTACGGCACAGATTGAACCTGCAGCGCCAGCAGCAAGCGGGATCATTGACCAGAGCTTCTGACACCGGCGGTGATGATGATACGGAGGCTCACGGGTAGGGGGCGGCGGCGGCGGCGGCGGCGGTCTCCTCACAGTAGCAATCTTCCAGTCGAGTCGAACAGCAGTAGCAGTACTCTGGTGATGCTGGCATTCCAACAGCGTACTCCGGAAATGCGCCCTCATCCCAGTCAGCGTTGTTGAACCCTCCTGCAGCTGGAGCATAACCTGGTGCGGTGGGGGTGTAGGAGCTGTGGCCATGGACAGGCAAGGCAGGGGGGTAGGCGGCCAGCGTCACTGGGGAGTAGGGCGGCGTCACTGGGGAGTAGCCCGGCGACATGGGGGAGTAGGGCGGCGTCACTGGGGAGTAGGGCGGCGTCACGGGGGAGTAGCCCGGCGACATGGGCGGGTTGGCCGCCGCCCCCCACGCCGGAGGCAAGTTGCTGGGAGAGTAGTAGGCCGGCGTCACGGGGGAGTAGCCCGACTCCCATGGCGCGGCTGAGCGGTTGTTATAGATCGGCAAGGTGGGGGCGGTGGGGTGGAGATAGGACGGCGCCGGCGAGCCCCGCGCCGCATACTCCCCGACGCTGGATCCTCCTGGGCCATAGTTGGGTGGAGCTATTGGGGGAAAGGCCATCGAGTAGGGGCGGTCATCTGCCTGTGAGGTGGGGGGATTGTAGATCGGCGACGGCGGCGGGGTATAGTCCGGCGATATTGATATGTCGTCGTCGGCGGGGTCATAATCATCGGAATAGGCCGTCGCCGACAAAGGGGAATTGATTGGGGAGGTGGGCGAGTAAAACGGCGATGGTGGTGAGGACGGCGTGATCGGCGCGTCCAGCGTCGATTTGGGGGAGTAGTAGGGCCCCGGCCACCACAGAGGCGGCTCCGGCCATGGTGACCCCGGCGGGGTGACGGGACTGTAGTAAGGAGAGAGCGGCGGGCTGCTGACCGGGTAAGTAGTGGGGCTGGAGCCGGCGGCAACGGAGCCGACGGCGCCGACGAAGCTGCGCGGCGAAAGCGGGGACCAAGGGGAGGACGGGGACAGTGAGCGGTGCGGCGATCCGTTGGGCAGCGACGCCATGCTGGGCGGCGGGAGGCGCGGCGAGGGCGAGCAGATCTCGGGCTCTCGGCCGCGAGCGAGCGGGCGGAGAGGAGGAGATGCGGACGACGGCGCGCTGGTGTGGGTGTGTGTCTCGCACTCTCGGCTCTCGCTGTTGCTTTTGCCCTAAGAGAAGAGGCGCGCGGTGTGGAATGGTTAGTGCCGTCTGCCGTGTCCTTATGCGACGGTCGGCGGATCGGCCGGGTAGGTTTTTTTTTTTTGAGATAGGATCGGACGGGTAGGTAGGTGGGGGTGCTCGTTGGACCTTGCTTGCCTGTACGTACTTGTATATTTGCCCTAAGCTTAATTAGGGCCCGTCTTAGAAATTAGCCGGCGAGCAAGGAAAGCGCACTGGGCTGCCGGATATTGTTGTTGTTCTGCCCCGGCCCAACCTATTCTTGTTTGTTATATGTGGGCTGCCGGATATTGTTGTAGTTCTGCGCCGACCCAACCTATTCTTGCTTGTCATATGTGCCCTCATACTTCTAAGTATGCAAGATAGTATGTCAGTGGTCATGCCATTTGTGTGTCTCATAGGGGTAGAGTTTGCGTACGTGTATTCATAAGGGTGATTATGCGTGTGTGTGTTAACACCAAAAATTGGCACCTGAAAGAGGCTGACGAGTGGGCCAGATTCGGTAGAAAGATTCCATTCGGCAGGAAGGCCTTCTTCGAAGCATTCGGCAAAAGATGCTCTGCAGTCGGGAATCCGTCATCGTTCGGCAAAGGAACTGTTCCACAGTTGGAAACGGAAGCATTCGGGAAAGCGTGATGACGTGGATTGAATATAAGGAAGAAGCCGATTTGGTGAAGAGTATGAGATGAATACGGCGCTTCGACGTATTTCTTTGGAAATAAACATTTGTAATCGTAATCGACTAGGAATTGTGTCAAAACCAGGGTATAAATATAAACCCATGGTGATTGTAATAGGGATCGAACAATCATACAACAAACCCGGCCTTGCGCCAACTTTCGAGTCCTTTAGTCGTGTCGTCGAAAATCTTCGAGAGGAATCGCCCAATTCAGCAAGATCCTCAGCAAGCAGTATAAACGTTTTGTAATCGTAGTCGACTAGGAATCGTGTCAAAGTCTGGGTATAAATATAAACCCATGACAATTGTAATAGGGATCGAACAATCATACAACAAACCGGCCTTGCGTCACCTTTTCGAGTCCTTTAGTCGTGTCGTCGAAATCTTCGAGAGGAACCATCGATCCGTCGACCTCCGTAAGTATCGACAACCTTGTATCGTGCTTAGTATCATGCGGTGGATTTAGGCTTGATTCAAGGAGGCGTTCTTGTTAGATCATGAGTCATGCGGCAGGCTAAGGTTTAGCTTGAGGCAAGTTACCGGCTCTATTAGATTTTGGCAAAGATCTAATAGATTCATTAAGTTACCTTGTGTTATTTGGGTTTTACTTTATGTTTAATTCATATAACACTCTTTTGCCAATTTAGATTGACTAGATTCGGCTATGTAGAGAAATCTTTCATCTTGGTGACGTCATGCGGTCGGCAGTGTACTTCTTACATGCTTTGCCGATTATGTAATGAACGCTTCAATTGCTGACAGATAGCTTGTTCGTAGCTATATGTTGATCAAAGGTGGCTTTGAGAAGCCGTAGATGTGGAACTGTCTGGTATCATCCGGCACGTTCGAGGTTTTATTCTAAATATTTTCTTCCTTTGTCAGTTTCAGGGAAAATTGACTGGCACGCTCTGGATTCAAACGTTCACGTGTGAAGCTAGCTGATTCGGCTTGCTGTGTGCTTGGCGTGGTTTCAGGGAAAATTGACTGGCACGCTCTGGATTCAAACGTTCACGTGTGAAGCTAGCTGATTCGGCTTGCTGTGTGCTTGGCGTGGTTTCAGGGAAAATTGACTGGCACGCTCTGGATTCAAACGTTCACGTGTGAAGCTAGCTGATTCGGCTTGCTGTGTGCTTGGCGTGGTTTCAGGGAAAATTGACTGGCACGCTCTGGATTCAAACGTTCACGTGTGAAGCTAGCTAATTCGGCTTGCTGTGTGCTTGACGTGAACTGCAGATTTTACGTCAACAGTGTGTGAGCGTCTGTGTTGTACTGTGTAATTTCAAAAAAAATTTGTGTGTTTGTGTGTCGGTGTGTGGGATCCACTTAGAAAAATCGTGTGCTCTCTCCACTCCACTGGCCGGTCCGACCTGTTGAACCGGAGCCCTTATTGGTTCGGCTCAATTAAAAGACCGCCCGTGTAATGGAACCAGGAATATTCTGGTCGAACCGCGGTTTTTTACTAAAACCGGATATAAAACCAGCCATCGAACCACTGCAGGCCGGCTCCTGGTAGAAAGATGGACTTCAACCGGGAATATTCCAGTCCAACCGCTGTTTGCTAAACCGGACATAAAACCGGCAATCGAACCACTGCAGGCGAAACCGGACATAAAACCGGCAATCGAACCACTGCAGACTGGCGCCTGGTAGAAAAATAAACGCGAACCGGGAATATTGCGATCAACACCGTGGTTTTTTACTGGTTCAGCTCAATTAAAAGACTGCATGTGCAATTGAACCAGGAATATTCCGGCCAAACCGTGGTTTTTTGCTAAAGTCGGACATAAAACAGGCCATCGAACCACTGCAGACCGGCGCAAATAGACGTGCGCGGCCAACCGCGGTTTTTTACTAAAATCGGCCATCAAACAACTGCAGACCGGCGCAAATAGACGTGCGCGGCCAAAATTGTGTGCTGGAGGGGTTTGAACCCGCGTCTGCGGGCTCCCAACTCAGCTAAGCTACCATCAGACCGTGTGTGATGTTGGTGAAATATAAAAGATCTATATTCTAATTGAACCGTGTTAGACTGGCAGTCTAACGGATTGGACCAATCAAACCGTGAACCGAGAAGTTCACTGGTTCGATAACCGGTCCGGTTCAAATAACAAGGTCCCCAAGGCCCGTGCGGAAACATGCTATATTTGACACTCGGTAAAGAATTAAGTTTTTTTCTCTTTTTTAGCCTCAAAACTTTTTTACTATCTACATACAACATGTGTTACTCTATGTTAAAATTTGGTATATTTTTTATATTTATTTTCTATACTTAACTAATTATATTTTAAACAGTCTCTAGTGCAAGTGGGAGGTATATGTGTAATTGTATTGTATGTGAGAGAGTTAGTAATTTATTTTTTGAATACAAACTTTTTATATGATATCGTATGAAAAGACTTTATACAAAAGTCATACAACTCGACGAAATACAAAACTTTGTAGTTGATAACTTTTATATTTGAGATTATTTAATAACTCAAAATGTTATTATAAGTTATCTGATTTGAAATTTGAAATTTGAAATGTTCACATGATCTCGAATGTTAATAAGTTATATAATAAAGTTGTACATATCCACGAAATATAAAACTTTGTAGTTGATAACTTTTTAATTTGAGATTGTTTAATACTTTAAAATATTCTTATAATATATCTAATTTGAAATCTTTAATTTTAAAATTTTTCAAATGACCTTGGATGTAAATGTGTTCTATATCAAAGTTTTAGGTCTCTAAGAGATGTAAAAGTTATTAGTATACAACTTTTTCATTTGAAATTGTTTAGCCTATCCAAAATTTCGTTATGAACGCATAGAGGAAACACAACTTGCCACGTCATCGATCCAACCCTTCAAAATGGTAAGCTCCTATTGATCCATACATGACTACATGAGCACATGAATCACCCCTCCAACATACAAATAAAATATCTCTCCCACCTCTCCCTCTCTCTCATCTCTCTCCCCCTCTCATGGCATCTCTCTCTCATCTCTCTCCCTCTCACCAGGACACCAGGCGGAGGCACGGCGCGGCGCGGCCGGACGGGGCCTGCAGGCTGCATTGGATTGGCGGCGGTCGGCGGCGGCTTGCAACCAGCGGGCGGATTTCTTTTATTATTATTTTCAACCATTGTTTGCCGAGTGTCAAAACATGGCACTCGGCAAAGTTTTCTTTGTCGTCACCTTGTTTGCCGAGTGGTCTACGTCGAGGGCGGCACTTGGCAAATCCTTTGCCGAGTGTTATACGCCCTTTGCCGAGTGTCTCGGACACTCGGCAACTGTACTGTCTCCCGTAGTGATGCTAGGTTTGGATGTAAGGTATCCAGACAATGATTATAGGTAAATAATAGTTTTTGCGAAGCCCAAACGCTCACACACACATGCATAGATACTTGCTCCTATAAATATAAGCATGCATATATACCTTTTCCCAATAACTGTGAGTACCTTCGAGAAATTAGGCTAACCTATCTTGAAATTAGGCATACTATAGACGCCTAGCAACCTATGGGTACATCACCTGCCATTGAAAGAATAATGGAATAGGTCCAGAAAAATACGAGTACCCCTAAGTTGGAGGATTTCAACCTAGGTGGATAAGTTCAAGCACAATGAAACTAGCTGAATCGCTCAGTTTATGCACATATATATTGCTATTTTTGTATATAAATGAATGCATAATATTAACTCTCTTTGACTTTGTCTGTTGATTTAAGGAAAACTATTTTGATTGATCATCTATCTATATACTACAAAGGAGGGTTTTTATGTCGCCTTTTACTCTGATTTAA
>OAMR01000344.1:192523-206030 GCA_900205405.1 Echinochloa crus-galli
AAACCGGACATAAAACCGGCAATCGAACCACTGCAGACTGGCGCCTGGTAGAAAAATAAACGCGAACCGGGAATATTGCGATCAACACCGTGGTTTTTTACTGGTTCAGCTCAATTAAAAGACTGCATGTGCAATTGAACCAGGAATATTCCGGCCAAACCGTGGTTTTTTGCTAAAGTCGGACATAAAACAGGCCATCGAACCACTGCAGACCGGCGCCTAGTGGAAAAATAGACGACCAAAGATCGCCTGTGCAATTGAACCGGGAATATTCCGGTTAAACCGTGGTTTTTTGCTAAAACCGGACATAAAACAAGCCATCGAACCACTACAGACCGGCTCCTGGTGGAAAAATAGACGTGAACCGGGAATATTCCGGTTGAACCGCGGTTTTTACTAAAACCGGCCATCGAACCACTGCAGACCGGCACAAATAGACGTGCGCGACCATCGAACCCGCGTCTGCGGGCTCCCAACACAGCTAAGCTACCATCAGACCGTGTGTGATGTTGGTGAAATATAAAAGATCTATATTCTAATTGAACCGTGTTAGACTGGCAGTCTAACGGATTGGACCAATCAAACCGTGAACCGAGAAGTTCACTGGTTCGATAACCGGTCCGGTTCAAATAACAAGGTCCCCAAGGCCCGTGCGGAAACATGCTATATTTGACACTCGGTAAAGAATTAAGTTTTTTTCTCTTTTTTAGCCTCAAAACTTTTTTACTATCTACATACAACATGTGTTACTCTATGTTAAAATTTGGTATATTTTTTATATTTATTTTCTATACTTAACTAATTATATTTTAAACAATTTTTAAATTAAGTTAAATTTAAACGGCAAGTGATTTAAATAATAAAATACAATAAGGAGAAAAAATATATTCGTGTTATTTGCCGAAGGCCAAAAAACCACTTAGCAAAGAGCACTCGGCAAACAAGCTCTTCGGCAAAGATGTGAGTTTGCCGAGTGTTTTCTTTGACACTCGATAAAGATTTGATTTTTTTCTCTTTTGACCTCAAAACTTATCGTACTCTCCACATACAACATGTGTTGCTCCATGTTAAAATTTGATACACTTTTATATTTGTTTGCAATAATTAATTAATTAATTACATTTCAAGATATTTTTTGAATAAAGACAAATTTGAACTGCAAGTAAATGATTCAAATAATAGAATATAATGAGTAAAAAATTATATTCATGTTATTTAGGTCAGTTTGAGTCCTTATCCATGAAATAAAAAAAATCAAATATCTTATGTCAAGAAATATGATCACTAACATGTGTCTCAATAATTTTTAAATTCTAAAAAAGCAAATTAAGTCCGAAAACCATGATATTTGTCTTGAGGTGATGATATCACAGATAGAGGCCGTGATAAAATGGTTAAAAAATTTCACACATTTTATCACAACGATATTTATAAAATCAAAACAACTCACAAAAAGTATATGTGTGATTGTATGTAAGAGAGTTAGTAAATTTATTTTTTGAATACAAACTTTTTTATATGATCTTGTATGAAAAAAATTTATACAAAAGTCGTACAGCTCGACGAAATATAAAACTGTGTAGTTGACTACTTTTATATTTGAGATTATTTAATAATTCAAAATATTATTATAAGTTATCTAGTTTGAAATTTAAAATTTGAAATTTTCAAATGATCTCGAATGTTAATAAGTTATATAACAAAGTTGTACATATCCACGAAATATAAATTTTGTAGTTGACAACTTTTTATTTTGAGATTGTATATGAGTACCTTCAACAAATTAGGCTAACATATCTTGAAATTAGGCATACTATAGACGCCTAGCAACCTATGGGCACATCACCTGTCATTGAAAGAATATTGGAATAGGTCCAGAAAAATACGAGTACCCCTAAGTTGGAGGATTTCAACCTAGGTGGATAAGTTCAAGCACAATGAAACTAGCTGAATCGCTCAGTTTATGCACATATATATTGCTATTTTTGTATATAAATGAATGCATAATATTAACTCTCTTTGACTTTGTCTGTTGATTTAAGGAAAACTATTTTGATTGATCATCTATCTATATACTACAAAGGAGGGTTTTTATGTCGCCTTTTATACCCAAGTAAAACAACTTATATTTTTCATGATGGCCCCACTTGCTATTAAATCGGTGTAAAAGTTTCTTGTAGAATTACCTATTCTAAATATTTCTACCATTTCTTTTTTTATCATAACCTTTGTGCCCTTTTATTCACGCGCATATCTAAACCCATGCATACCTCAATCACGTTGGTCAACCCTCCTTCCTTTCTTTGCATGTACTAGTTTCCATGATTGTAATTCCTTCATCACGAAGATCCCAGAAGGCCCTCTCCTGCAATAATGTGAGTCTTTCTTGTCTTGCCTTCTATTTTCCTTTATTGAGATCACACATGGCTCTCTCTCTATACGGGGTTTGCTAATTTTTACAGCCGCACGCCAGGGCCTTCCGTATGGTCAATTTTTGGACATAGCATTATTAGAGAGTGATCTGCACATGGTTCCTTCCACTTTCCCTTGAAGATCCTTTTCGCCAATTCATGTTTCTTTTTACATCATTGTTGTCCTAGCAGCCTAAAAACAAAACATAAAACTTTGGAAGCAAAATTTTGGAACCAAAGTTGAAAACAAATATTATGCACAAAATTTAGAATCACTTGGGAACATTTCTTTTTGGAAAAAACTAAAAAAATCTGAAACAAAAAATGTATAACAGAAAACTTTGAAAGTGTTGTTGAATAAAAACTCAAAAATAAAAGTTAGACAAAAATTTTGGAAAGGTTCAGGAAAAATCTGAAAAAATTTAGCGGAACATCCGGAAAAAAGCAAAACACAAAACCTTCAAAGAAAAATTTTGGAATAAAACATTGAGCACAAAATTTAGGAACATGTTTCTTAAAACAAAAAAATATTGAGAAAATTCCAAATAGAATTCTTAACCCAAAAAATTGGAACAAAAATAAAAATAGAAATGCTATACATAAAATTTTAGACAAAAGGAAAAGGAAACAAAATTCGCAAGGTAGTTAAAAAATGTAAAACGCTACCACCACAACACTCGTCCCTCCGTCCGCTAATCACGTCGTAGTGCCCTCTTGCAAGATTTGCACGGAGGGATTGATTTGCCCCATTAGCATATGCCATTGCCTGTGCGGCCTCTCGTAGTCCCGCAGCCCCACTCACACTTCCCTTCACACCCTCCAGGTTGCTCGGCCACCCCTCATGCATCCCACTTCTAGATAGATATAGAAGGAAGAAGAGAGGAGAAAGGAAGATAAATAGGAGAGATGAAATAATTATGGATGGCGCACAAGATAACGACAAGCCAGCAGGGCCCACCAAGTAGGTTATGGGGGAGAAATGGAATCGTCAAATCGACCACTAGGAATAAAACTCCACGCAACTGTAAAACTGATTTCCTATTATGTAGTCTCCTTGCAATTACCGCTCTTCATCTCAATTGTTATGATGTTTCCTTTTTTTATACAGCCCATGTGATTATTGCTTACTTCATTCATTTCTTTTATTCAGTTGATGTTTAATCAGGAAAGTTGAGGTCCAACACCTCAGACCTCACTAATGTGAACGTGATTGCTTCGTGTGGCTGGCCGCACCGTCTCCTCCATCTGCGTTGCTTCTCCCTCCTTGCAATGAGCATCCTAATGCTCTGCATCGCCCATCATCGAAGCCACTGCACGAATTGTTGTTTTCATAGTTTTCTTTTTTTATACACAAATTAAATGATTACAGAGTTTGTACTTTAGAACATATTGAAGAATTATTGTTTGTTAAAATGTTAAGTCGGCTAAACATTACACGTGAATGCACACGATTGTAGTCAATCAGTAAGATGACATCAAGCAACAACCGAATTGAAAACTCTAGTACGCTGGATTGGTACGGGATGGTTTTATTCTACGAATGAAGTACGTTATGATGGTAACCATACCTCCATGTTACATGCACCTGCTCCACATAATCTCAGTTGGTTGAGCACTTGATACGGCAACGGGCATGCATAATTTACCTGAATAGATGGGATGGGCCATATGTACAAACAGAGTAGGATTGTGGTGTAGAGAGACGTGGACGGTTCAGCTGATCCAAGATCGTTGCAAGTGCATGTGAACCCTCTGTTTCAGTTCACTTTCTTCTTCCACTCAGTTAATTGTCAGGAAGGAACAATATAAAACTGGATCATAACCATTGCAGCATGATTCACGCAGATCCAATAGCGAGATGAAGTCATATCTCTACCGCACTCAGCCAAATCTCAAAGATAACACAGTTACAGTCTCTATTAGTGGCTAGTAGTTTTAAAAAACAGTGGCTACAGTCTCAATTAGTCTCAATTAATGGGAGGTCTATGCAAACTCCGACATCATGCATGACCTGGTTCTGTGCTATAAGAATCGCTGCAATGCCGCTCCATTTCCTGCTCGTATTCATAGCATAGCAAGGAAGCGATGTCAGAGTTGAATAGAAGTGAACTGTTCTCCATTGGATAGAAGTCAACTGTTCTCCATTGGATAGAAGTCAAGTCTATCCAAGAAAGAAGAAATACTAAATCTTTGTTTTTTAAAAAAAATTAGCCAGTTTTCATCCACTTTTACAAACGATTTTCTCCGTGTTTGTATAATTTTTTTGGAAGAACTCAATACTTTGCGGATATATAAACACAGGAAAATTTTGAAGATGCATGTAGATGAGGACATAATGGCCTTTACAGTTCATTGACACAAATGAACGATTGAACTAATACGGTCATTCATATTGCAGATGTAGATGTTGCTTCCCCTCCAGGCCCCATGTTAGGTGCAGTGCAGCTGGTCCAGGTAAATTCATATTTTCTCCGTGTTTGTATAAATTTTTTTGGAAGAACTGACTTAAAAAGAACTCAATACTTTGCAGGTATACACAATACAGGAAAATTTTGAAGATGCATGGGGACGAGGAGTTGAGGACATAATGGCCTTTACAGTTCACGCAAATGAACGATTGAACGAATACGGTCATTCATATTGCAGATGCGGATGTTGCTTGGCCTCCAGGCCCCATGTTAGATGCGTCCGGTCCAGGTAAATTCAGCCTGGTTCGAGGAGTAATGGAGGGTTCAGCAGCTGTTATCAGTTGGAGTTGGCCGTTGGGCAAAGTCATGTTGATCACTACCGACCGAGATCATTGCAAGAGCATGTGAAGTCTCTGTTTCAGACCTTTTTTTCGTTTTCTCAATTAGCTGTCGTGGACGAAACATACAAACTGGACACTTCACATGCATGCAGATGCAGATGCAGTCATATCTCTTATGAGTATATGACCATATCTTAATTCTCAATGGTAGTCAGCAAGGCATTATAAAAATCTTAGAGATGCCTTTACATGCTCAATCAGCGGCAAAACGGGAAGTCAATGCAAACTCTGACATCACGCGTGATCTGGTGTCAGTTTCCTATAAGAGTCCTCGTAATGCCACTTCATTTTGCAGGCCAGCAAGAAATTGAGCCGTCTACGGAATCTCATGTTCCTTCTTCTTCATCAAAAGAAGAACGGGAGATCTCTTATCTTGCCGGCTCTGGTTCTCCAGGAAATTCTCCATTCTCCAATCTCTGCTACTGCGGTTCCGCGCAGATCGTTGCAGCAGGAGCATGGAGGGGATCATCCCGCTCGTCTGCGGCGCGATCAAGAGGCGGAAGAGCGCGAAGAAGGCGGTGGAGTACGAGCGGCTCTCCTCCGCCGGCGCTCCTCCGACGTGGAGGCAGGAGCGCGCCGCCGCCGCCGCCGCCGCCTACCATTCTCGGAGTCAGAGCTGCCGGTTCGCCGCGCGTTCGCCGGCCGACGAGCTCGGTTTCTCCCGCGGCGAGGGTGACCGCGCACTGCCTGAGGGCCTCCCGGACGAGCCGTTCCCGCCGGCGGCCGGCGACGGGTGGCGCGGCCTGTCAAGGTCCCGGAGGTTCAGTAGCATGCGCATGTTCGCGTGCGTCAGTGGCGCGTAGGATCGGCAGGGGCGACGTCGTGGTGTGTGTCAGTGTGTGTATGTCCGCGCGTGTGCCGCGAGCACATCCTGTACAGAAAACATCGATTGTCCGAGTCAATCGATTGCGATGTAGTTGCTGCGACGCAAATCGATCATTTTGAGTTTTTATACTTGCATGGCTTATTGCATTTTTTTTTATACTGCGAACGTGTCCGTGCGTTGCTACGTGAGAAAAAATATTGAGTAAATTTTCTGTATGTCATTAAAAATTATACCTGTCTCTTATATGCCATCATAAATACAACAATCTATTCATAGCCTTTGTTTTTATTTTTTCATCCTTCTATGCTATTCCGTTAGATTGGGCCGTTACATGTGATGGATAGTCTATGGGCCCCATGCGTTAGTAAGAAGGAAAACAAACACGTTTCCCAGGTTATTCCGCCCGCGTGAGAGACAGAATTTGGTTATTCCGCCCTCGTGAGAGATAGAATCGGGATTGTGCCGCTCCCATGAGCGGAGGACTGAGCCAAGACGCCACTTCTTCTTATCCATCGGAGGAACCGAGCACTGCGGCGGCTCTCCCATCCACGGAGAGCTGGGCCAAGGGCCATGCTCCCCGACCATGAACCACGGTAGAGGCTGAGCATGCGGCGCCGCTCACATCGGCGGGAGGAACCGAGCCGATACGAGCAAGGCGGTGGCGCGTCCGCGGGAGGGCCGGGCCGAGCAAGGCGGTCACGCTTGCGTTCGCTGGAGGGGCCGACCCGAGCAAGGCATTGCTGCTCCCATCCACGGGAGGGCCGGAGAGAGCAACACGGCGCCACTTCCGTCCGCGGGAGGGCCGGGACGAGCAAGGCGGCCACGATCTCGTCCGCGGTCCACGGCCCATAGTTAATCAGGGTGACGAGACGACGATCAGGCATACAAATCTTTTAGACAAAACATACGAAGCTGTTCCGATTCTAACATGCTTGGCGATCGAATACGTACTCGTATCGTATCAGTTGAGGACTTCAACCGTGTGGCACAGGAGGAGGCGAGAGCGTCCAGGATAAGACCTGTAATTATCAGGGACGTCTAATTCTATCATGCTTTGACCTCTCTTTATTATTAGTAAATATTAGGAGGGTTTTTATAAAATTATGACGTATAGCAGAATCATCCGTTTTCTGGATACCTTAGAAGCAATCATTACTTTATAATTAAGTAGAGACTTGCATTTTAAGTTTTTGACATATCACTGAACTTTTGCATTACCATGGCACAAACCTGCGAGAACTTTTCTACTGAGCAGAGAATTTTTTTGACGGGATACTGAGCAGAGAATTAGAGAGCAGTTTCTCTATTCAACAGAAAGGAAGAAAAAGATACAATCTTTTTTTTGAAGACAACGGATCTGATCCCAAAGTTGAGCTAGCCTGTTTCTTTTTATTTTGTTGCAGAGAAAAGGAGAATAATAACATGTGTGATCTCACTTCTGACCTGGGAATGCTTCGCCGCACATCTGTTCCTTTACATGCTCAATCAGCGGCAAAACGGGAAGTCAATGCAAACTCTGACATCACGCGTGATCTGGTGCCAGTTTCCTATAAGAGTCCTCGCAATGCCACTTCATTTTGTCACCACATCAAGCCAGCAAGAAATTGAGCCGTCTACGGAATCTCATGTTCCTTCTTCTTCTTCAAAAGAAGAACGGGAGATCTCTCATCTTGCTGCTCTGCTTCTCCAGGAAATTCGATCTCCATTCTCCAATCTCTGCTACTGCGGTTCCGCGCAGATCGTTGCAGCAGGAGCATGGAGGGGATCATCCCGCTCGTCTGCGGCGCGATCAAGAGGCGGAAGAGCGCGAAGAAGGCGGTGGAGTACGAGCGGCTCTCCTCCGCCGGCGCTCCTCCGACGTGGGGGAAGGAGCGCGTCACCGGCGGCGCATACCATCCTCGGAGTCAGAGCTGCCGGTTCGCCGCGCGTTCGCCGGCCGACGAGCTCGGTTTCTCCCGCGGCGAGGGTGACCGCGCACTGCCTGAGGGCCTCCCGGACGAGCCGTTCCCGCCGGCGGCCGGCGACGGGTGGCGCGGCCTGTCAAGGTCCCGGAGGTTCAGTAGCATGCGCCTGTTTGCGTGCGTCAGTGGCGCGTAGGATCGGCAGGGGCGACGTCGTGGTGTGTGTCAGTGTGTGTATGTCCGCGCGTGTGCCGCGAGCACATCCTGTACAGAAAACATCGATTGTCCGAGTCAATCGATTGCGATGTAGTTGCTGCGACGCAAATCGATCATTTTGAGTTTTTATACTTGCATGGCTTATTGCATTTTTTTTTATACTGCGAACGTGTCCGTGCGTTGCTACGTGAGAAAAAATATTGAGTAAATTTTCTGTATGTCATTAAAAATTATACCTGTCTCTTATATGCCATCATAAATACAACAATCTATTCATAGCCTTTGTTTTTATTTTTTCATCCTTCTATGCTATTCCGTTAGATTGGGCCGTTACATGTGATGGATAGTCTATGGGCCCCATGCGTTAGTAAGAAGGAAAACAAACACGTTTCCCAGGTTATTCCGCCCGCGTGAGAGACAGAATTTGGTTATTCCGCCCTCGTGAGAGATAGAATCGGGATTGTGCCGCTCCCATGAGCGGAGGACTGAGCCAAGACGCCACTTCTTCTTATCCATCGGAGGAACCGAGCACTGCGGCGGCTCTCCCATCCACGGAGAGCTGGGCCAAGGGCCATGCTCCCCGACCATGAACCACGGTAGAGGCTGAGCATGCGGCGCCGCTCACATCGGCGGGAGGAACCGAGCCGATACGAGCAAGGCGGTGGCGCGTCCGCGGGAGGGCCGGGCCGAGCAAGGCGGTCACGCTTGCGTTCGCTGGAGGGGCCGACCCGAGCAAGGCATTGCTGCTCCCATCCACGGGAGGGCCGGAGAGAGCAACACGGCGCCACTTCCGTCCGCGGGAGGGCCGGGACGAGCAAGGCGGCCACGATCTCGTCCGCGGTCCACGGCCCATGGTTAATCAGGGTGACGAGACGACGATCAGGCATACAAATCTTTTAGACAAAACATACGAAGCTGTTCCGATTCTAACATGCTTGGCGATCGAATACGTACTCGTATCGTATCAGTTGAGGACTTCAACCGTGTGGCACAGGAGGAGGCGAGAGCGTCCAGGATAAGACCTGTAATTATCAGGGACGTCTAATTCTATCATGCCTCTCTTTATTATATTAGATAAATATTAGGGGGGTTTCATAAAATTACGACGTACCGCAGAATCAACCGTTTCCTAGGTACCGTGGAAGCAATCCTTGCTTTATAATTAGATAGAGATTTATTTGATATACGGAGTATGCAAATATACTAGACAAATAACTTACTTTCGAATACCAATCTTACTCCAACACTACCGATCATGCTGACTAACTTTGTGCAACAAGAATTATGAATTAGTAATAGAGTAGTGTAGTGTCATAGATTTGCCTTTTAAATTTAAAATAAGCTTTATCTACTTAATGAGTTTAAGTTGACTTTACAATTGAAATATGCTTTTGATTTTTACAGTCATATTAAGCTGCCCTTGTGAATGCATATTATCTGCAGCGATATAGATTGAATGCTTTGCCATATTTTCTTTGACTACCAGTTTGTTTCAAATGGAAATATTTTTGGGGTCTCTTTATAATAAATCTGATGCTTGTCTGATAAATAAATACTATGCTTGTTTCAGCTGAGTTATGCACCAAGAATCCACACTGCAATTTCTGGGTCTACAATTAAATCAAGGTTCACAGATGAGCGGTTTCATGCATGCAAGGAGGACGCCAAGTTTGCATGGGTCAGAGAACTAGATTTTACGCCTAATAGCTCTTTTGGGGAGTGTTCCACTCTTGTCTTGAAACTGAGCGAAGGCGCACCAGTGTCAGATATACTTGAAAGTTTACCCTTCTCAGGAGAATTAGGGGAATTGGTCATTTCTTCGAAGGATATGTTTGAATCCTCCTCCAATGTGGTTCCTCTTGTTGATTGCCCAAGTGGTTTTTCGGTACCTTACGAAATTATTTTTCGTCTGAACTCTCTTGTTCACATGGGGAAGCTAGTGGCCAGGCATGTTAATGCCGATCTGTTTAAAGTCCTTGAAGAGCTACCAGTTGATACTTTAAGGAGGATATTTGAGAAAATGAGCAAATTAAGATCTACCTGCTATGAACCTCTGGAATTCATCAGACATGAGGCGCACAACATGAAGATTAGTAAGAAAACCTTGCTGTCCAAGAAGAGTGAGGGTGAACGAAAATTGATGAGGTGTTACAGAATTCACATCACACCATCAAAAATATACTGCTTGGGGCCTGAGGAAGAAGTCTCAAATTATGTCGTTAAGTACCATTCTGAGTATGCTTCTGACTTTGCTAGGGTTACTTTCGTTGATGAAGATTGGAGCAAGCTTTCTCCAAATGCATTGTCAGCTAGAATTGAACACGGTTTCTTTTCTACACCCTTGAAAACTGGCCTGTATCATCGCATTCTCTCCATACTAAAAGAAGGATTTTGCATTGGTCCAAAGAAGTATGAATTTCTGGCTTTCTCAGCAAGTCAACTTCGTGGTAATTCTGTTTGGATGTTTGCTTCAAATAATTCTTTGAGTGCTGAGAGTATAAGAAATTGGATGGGGCACTTCAAAGATATCCGTTCAGTCTCCAAGTGTGCAGCTCGAATGGGTCAGCTGTTCAGCTCCTCCAGGCAGACATTTGAAGTCTCATCGTATGATGTAGAGGTAATTCCAGATATTGAAGTCACAACTGATGGAACTAAATACATATTTTCAGATGGTATTGGGAAGATTTCTTCGAGGTTTGCCAGACAAATTGCCAAAACAATTGGGTTAGACCCTAATAACCCCCCTTCTGCTTTTCAAATAAGGTATGGTGGCTATAAAGGAGTCATTGCTGTTGACCCCACTTCCTTTTTCAATCTTTCTCTGCGACCTAGTATGAAGAAATTTGAATCAAAAAGCATTATGCTGAACATTACAAATTGGAGTAAGTCTCAGCCATGCTACGTGAATCGTGAAATTATATCTCTTCTTTCAACACTGGGTATAAAGGATGAAACATTTTTGTCGATGCAACAAGATGACATGTGTGAAGCAGATGAAATGCTAACAAACAAAGAAGTTGCTTTGTCTGTCCTAGGGAAAATTGGTGGTGCAGATACCAAGACAGCAGCTGAGATGCTGCTGCAAGGCTATGAACCAAGCCTGGAGCCTTACCTGTTAATGATTCTCAAAGCCCATCGGGCTAATAGGCTGACAGACATAAGAACTAGGTGTAAGATTCATGTCCAGAAAGGCCGTGTTCTTCTTGGTTGTTTGGATGAAACAGGCAAATTAGACTATGGCCAAGTTTACATCAGAATTACAAAGAATCGCAAGGAGCAGAAGTATAGCGAGCAGCCATTCTTTTGTAATGATGATGGCAAAACGGCTGTAATTGTTGGAAAAGTTGCAATCTCTAAAAACCCATGTCTCCATCCTGGCGATGTCAGAGTACTTGAAGCTATATACGAACCCGGATTGGATGCTAGGGGCCTTATTGATTGTGTTGTATTTCCTCAGAGAGGGGAAAGGTACGTTATTCTGAAAGATGACTATCATAGTTTGTCGAGTTCGAATTCTGTCAAAGGCTGTGAAGCAGCTTGTCTCTTTTCTGAAACAGGACAATAGTCTTCGGTAGCACTGTTATCCATATTATGTTGATTTCGAATTGTGTAATTGGCAATTAACCATTTAGATTAATGCTCTCGATGCTTGCACTATCCTTACTTGAAATCTTCAAATCAATTAGGCCTCATCCAAATGAGTGCTCGGGTGGCGATTTGGATGGCGACCTCTTCTTTATTACTTGGGACGACAAACTGATTCCAGAGAAGGTCGATGCACCTATGGATTATACTGCAACAAGGCCACGCATAATGGACCATGTTGTTACACTTGAGGTATTCCCGAGCATATTCTTTTTTCTCCGCTCATTTTTCTTGGTTATATGTAATACTGTGGTTGATTTGCTGAAGTTTCCTTTGGCTAATGTCAGATTTTTATAGCAGAAAATATCACCAAGGTTTAAGTGTTTATAAATTGCTGCATTTCTTTTCCCTGAGATCATGGGCTGTGGCATTTTTATGATCACGGATGGAGCTCAGGAACCTTTTTTCATGTTTCTAAAAGGTGCATGTTTGAATCCTCCTCCAATGTGGTTCCTCTTGTTGATTGCCCAAGTGATTTTTCAGTACCTTACGAAATTCTTTTTCGTCTGAACTCTCTTGTTCACATGGGGAAGCTAGTGGCCAGGCATGTTAATGCCGATCTGTTTAAAGTCCTTGAAGAGCTACCAGTTGATACTTTAAGGAGGATATTTGAGAAAATGAGCAAATTAAGATCTACCTGCTATGAACCTCTGGAATTCATCAGACATGAGGCGCACAACATGAAGATTAGTAAGAAAACCTTGCTGTCCAAGAAGAGTGAGGGTGAGCGAAAATTGATGAGGTGTTACAGAATTCACATCACACCATCAAAAATATACTGCTTGGGGCCTGAGGAAGAAGTCTCAAATTATGTCGTTAAGTACCATTCTGAGTATGCTTCTGACTTTGCTAGGGTTACTTTCGTTGATGAAGATTGGAGCAAGCTTTCTCCAAATGCATTGTCAGCTAGAATTGAACACGGTTTCTTTTCTACACCCTTGAAAACTGGCCTGTATCATCGCATTCTCTCCATACTAAAAGAAGGATTTTGCATTGGTCCAAAGAAGTATGAATTTCTGGCTTTCTCAGCAAGTCAACTTCGTGGTAATTCTGTTTGGATGTTTGCTTCAAATAATTCTTTGAGTGCTGAGAGTATAAGAAAGTGGATGGGGCACTTCAAAGATATCTGTTCAGTCTCCAAGTGTGCAGCTCGAATGGGTCAGCTGTTCAGCTCCTCCAGGCAGACATTTGAAGTCTCATCGTATGATGTAGAGGTAATTCCAGATATTGAAGTCACAACTGATGGAACAAAATACATATTTTCAGACGGTATTGGGAAGATTTCTTCGAGGTTTGCCAGACAAATTGCCAAAACAATTGGGCTAGACCCTAATAACCCCCCTTCTGCTTTTCAAATAAGGTATGGTGGCTATAAAGGAGTCATTGCTGTTGACCCCACTTCCTTTTTCAACCTTTCTCTGCGACCTAGTATGAAGAAGTTTGAATCAAAAAGCATTATGCTGAACATTACAAATTGGAGTAAGTCTCAGCCATGCTACGTGAATCGTGAAATTATATCTCTTCTTTCAACACTGGGTATAAAGGATGAAACATTTTTGTCGATGCAACAAGATGACATGTGTGAAGCAGATGAAATGCTAACAAACAAAGAAGTTGCTTTGTCTGTCCTAGGGAAAATTGGTGGTGCAGATACCAAGACAGCAGCTGAGATGCTGCTGCAAGGCTATGAACCAAGCCT
>OAMR01000344.1:222270-263906 GCA_900205405.1 Echinochloa crus-galli
CGTTAGATTGGGCCGTTACATGTGATGGATAGTCTATGGCCCCATGCGTCGGTGAGAAGGAAAACAAACACGTTTTCCATCTTCTTTCTTGGTTATTTCGCCCGCGTGAGAGATAGAATTTGGTTATTCCGCCCGTGTGAGAGATAGAATTGGGATTGTGCCGCTCCCATGAGCGGAGGGGCTGAACAGACCGGCACCACTCCATCAGTCGAAGGACTGAGCCAAGGACGCCACTTCTTCCTATCCATTGGAGGAACCGAGCATTGCGGCGGCTCTCCCATCCACGGAGAGCAGGGCCAAGGGCCATGCTCCCCGTCCATGAACCACGGTAGAGGCTGAGCATGCGGCGCCGCTCACATCGGCGGGAGGAACCGAGCCGATACGAGCAAGGCGGTGGCGCGTCCGCGGGAGGGCCGGGCCGAGCAAGGCGGTCACGCTTGCGTTCGCTGGAGGGGCCGACCCGAGCAAGGCATTGCTGCTCCCATCCACGGGAGGGCCGGAGAGAGCAACACGGCGCCACTTCCGTCCGCGGGAGGGCCGGGACGAGCAAGGCGGCCACGATCTCGTCCGCGGTCCACGGCCCATAGTTAATCAGGGTGACGAGACGACGATCAGGCATACAAATCTTTTAGACAAAACACATGAAGCAATTCTAATTCTAACATGCTTAGCGATCGAATACGTACTCGTATCGTATTAGTTGAGGACTTCAACCGTGTGGCACAGGAGGAGGGCAAGAGCATCCAGGATAAGACCTGTAGTTATCAGGGACGTCTAATTCTATCAGACCTCTCTTTATTATTAAGTAAATATTAGGAGGGTTTTTATAAAATTATGACGTATAGCAGAATCATCCGTTTTCTGGATACCTTAGAAGCAATCATTACTTTATAATTAAGTAGAGACTTGCATTTTAAGTTTTTGACATATCACTGAACTTTTGCATTACCATGGCACAAACCTGCGAGAACTTTTCTACTGAGCAGAGAATTTTTTTTGACGGGATACTGAGCAGAGAATTAGAGAGCAGTTTCTCTATTCAACAGAAAGGAAGAAAAAGATACAATCTTTTTTTTGAAGACAACGGATCTGATCCCAAAGTTGAGCTAGCCTGTTTCTTTTTATTTTGTTGCAGAGAAAAGGAGAATAATAACATGTGTGATCTCACTTCTGACCTGGGAATGCTTCGCCGCACATCTGTTCGCCTACGCCCCGCCAGGTGCCATCCATGCGCCCTTGGGCCCCACTCATTGCTACTGACACCTGGGCCCACTGCTCAGGACCTTCCCCTTTCCCATGGCCGGCGGCTTCAGGCCCAGTCAGTCCCCCAAAGTGCCAGCCAACGCCGATCAGAAACCGAGCCCGGCCGCTGGCATCTCCCTCCACGAAGCCATGGCCATGGCGCGGCCCGTGCGGCTTGTGCTGGATGCCTCCCTCCTCCTCGAGCCCTCCGCCGCCGGGAAGGCGGCGCTGCGGCCCGGGGCGGAGGCGCTGCTGCGTCGGCTGCGCTACTCCAACCTGAGCGTGGTACGCGTGACATGAGTCTTGATCTATGGATGCGATTCGCCATTGTTTTTGTTTACTTGTGCCGTGCTGTTCGAGAAACCGCTCTCTGCTTCCATTTTCCTGTTCATTGATGTCATATGCTTGAATGTTACTTACAATCTGATAATCTATTAGTTTCCCTTGGTATCTGGGTATCATTTAGGGGGGATAACGTCTTGTGGTTGATGGGATGGTTGTTTACTGTGTTCAAGTTTTAGCCCAACTATTCAAAAGCTTCATGTTGGTGGATCGTTAGAGTTTAGAAGAGTTCATAAACTGAGCAAGCGATGGGCATTAGTGCAGACTAGTTTTACAGCTAAACTTGGCACTTTTAACACTGTTCCTTGAGATACTCATATAATGAGCCCACATTGATTGTGCATTAATATGTTTCTTTTTTGTCTCTTGTATTGTATCTTTGTAATGTGATCTCGGTAAGTTATCAACATGTCGAATGAATAGACAGCTGATCAGATCATCGTCATATTTTTTCAGGCAATCTGTTATGAGGAGGGCTTGTTGACTACTGAGGTGCTCTATTATATCCCTTTGTTGTCTCCTCGCAAGTTCACTCTGATAGTATTTGCTTACTCTTGCACTACTTCTTAATGCCATCTATGGGGCACTCTAGGTTATCATACTGTGCTCTGTGCTTCGAAGGCACTGATAAAAGTAACTTCTTATGGAAACACTGTTTATTACTGCTGATCTTCAGCAAATTCCTGTTTTTCTGATGACTGATATATACTTCAATAAGCTTTACACATGGTCTGATGTCTCTAGCATGTCCTGATAAAACCAAGTGCATGGTAAATCATGTCAAGTTCTTTTTCAAATACCCAGATAGAATTGAATCTTCAGTTATCCTGTATAATTATCATTCTTCATATTGGAAGCGATGGGTATTCTTTGGACATTGCCTTTGAATTTTGAACAGTTAAGACATGCATTGGCTAGTTGCTTCAGTAGAAAGATTTCATAACTGTCAAAAATTCATTGCCAAGAAGACCTGACCCTATGAAACAGATATGAAAATACCAGTGTTCTGATATATAGCAATTGTGATTTTCTTAAAATGCCATGACAGCTTAAAAGGACATTATGCTTACACATTCCCCCTATTTCCTTCTATTAGTCAGGCTTTCTTGAAAAGGTCGCAGGCTCACACTCCTTCGGATATATACCACTTCTTTCAAAAAGTGGGAATTGTTCTCCAAATGAATTAATGTTAGAATGGAGTCGAACAAGTTCTTGTTTTTATGTGACTTCAAGAGTTGACAAAGATTTAACTTCTGAACTTCAGAATCACAACTGGAGAGTTGTTTCTGTAGGTAAGCATACGCTGGAACTCAAAACCAAGTTTATTTTCATGTTGTTTTGTGTTAGTCATTTTGTATTAGGATTTTGCTCAGGATATAAATGCGGTATATATTGGAACGATTTGTCCTAGTGAGGGTTGATGGGAGCTAGTATTCTTCTCTGGTCCAGGTAATGAATGCAGCATAGAGGTTCCTGGGGTTTTAAATGTTGGAAGGCTTCAGGAGTTGCTTCTCACTTTGGCCACTTCAATAAAAAGGGTAAATTTGTCCTTGCCATTTGTTACACATTTTATGCAATTACAGTGCATTTAATTTGAAATGTATCCATTTCTTTGATTTAGGAAATATGTGGCTCATCTGTTCTGGTGATTGGATATGTAATGAAACAATCCCGCGAGGATGACTTCGCAAGGGCAAGTTTCCTTCAGTTTGTTACTGCATATTAACAACTAAGTGTTGGATATCAACTAGAACATCATGCTCTTTTCATCTTCCTTACAGAGAGGAGCATTTCCCATATATCCTAGTAAGGATGGGCTTATCTTTATTCCTCTCTCATTCGAACTTCCTTTAAGTTCGCAACTGCCAGAAGTTGATATGGTCCTCCACAAAATAACGGATGAGATTGTCAAGATTGATCCAAACTGCTCCAACGATTTTCCAAAAGGCATTTCATTCTCTGCAGGAATGTCTGAAATTATAAGGTAAATCACTAAGCCCTACATAGATTCGAAGTAATTGCGTGGGTGTGCATGTGAATATTTTATAATGCTTACCCTAGTAATGATGTTATTGCAATGGTTGTTTGGAACAGTGCGTCATCGCTGTTTAATTTCTGGCAAGCTATCTAACTATCTTAGCCTACAAACTTCATGTAATCGACAGATTGATATTTGACTATCACAAAAAGTCAACTTTCCAAAAAAAAAATTCTAGAACAATGTTAAATCCAACACATCAGAGTGCTGTAAAGAAGCTTGACTCTGTAGCCCAACTGTTTGTGCATAGTCTGGTGGGGAGATTGCCTTTGCCTTTCTAATAACTTGCTACTGTTTCCAAACATGTAGGGAGACAAATGTGAGGCAAAAAGGAGTTTTAACTCTGAACAGACTTGTGCTATGCTAATTATGTACATGATCTTAGAAAGTGGAAATTTGTGCACTAATATTTGCAGCTATGAAGAAGATTCTTAACCTGCTTTGTTGGACTTCATTATTCTCTTTCACATTTCCTTTTGTGTTAAGCAGATATGTGGAAGAGCGCCCTGATTTTTGCATCATCGATCCATTTAAAAATATTTATCCACTGCTTGATCGTCTCCAAATCCAAAAAATCTTAATCCGATTGCAAGAGCTCGGCGGTGAAGGAAAGCCAAAACTTCGAGCACCATATTCTTTGAAGGTCATTTTAATATGGTTACTTTTTTGAGTTATTGGCCCCTATTTTGAGTGTTCAGCAGTACCATTTGCCTGACTAGCTATTTTGTAAAACAGGTCGATAACTTTCATGATGGTGAATTAGATAAGCATCTAGCAGAAGCTAATTTATCATTCCCACTCATTGTGAAACCACAAGTAGCTTGCGGAGTTGCTGATGCCCACAATATGGTTTGCTTTTTTCATTGTATTTGTATTCTTTTATGTGATGTACAATATGTTAAGTCGGTTTTCTGAATCATCACCCTTTATCACCATTTCCAGCCTTCTAAATTCACAGTTTTTGCTGTGTGCAGGCATTAGTTTTTCAAATTGAAGAATTTAGCAACCTTGATGTGCCTCTTCCAGCTGTACTACAGGTACAAAAACAACTTTGCTCCTTTTCTTGAATTCTCTTCCTTCTGGTAAGGCTTTCTTTTGTGATGCAGCTTTCAGTAACTGACCTGCTCAAGAACATTTTCAGGAATATGTTGATCACGGATCCAAGATTTTCAAGTTTTATGTAATTGGAGACAAAGTTTTCCACGCTGTTAGGAATTCTATGCCTAATGCAAGTTTTCTGAAGCCATCATCAGGAGGAGAACCTCTAACATTTAATAGGTACCCTTTAAACATTACACATACAAGTGCTGGATTGCTTCATTATCAGTAGACTGTTTTGAGCCTGACACTATAACACTGAACTACACTTCGATTTGGCTTCTGCCAGTTTGAAGACTCTTCCGGTGGCTACTAAGGAGCAACAACTGCAAGAGAGGGTGCAAGAAAGCAAATCTTTGGATACAGATTTAGTAGAAGAGGCTGCAAAATATCTGAAGGAATTGCTTGGGCTTACGATTTTTGGATTTGATGTTGTTGTAAGTATCCTCTGGCCCTTTATATGTATGATGCTTCTGGTGTTCTGTACAGCTACAAGCCATTACGTTTCCTGTGTTACTCTAATTAGGATATGTAAAATTGGATATCCGAAAGCTGCATTGTGTCAAGATATCTGTTAAGTGAGTGTTCTTTGGTTATGCAGGTTCAAGAGGGCACTGGAGACCATGTCATAGTGGATCTAAACTATCTCCCATCCTTCAAAGAAGTTCCTGATTCCGAGGCAGTGCCTGCGTTCTGGGACGCAATCAGGCAGGCATACGAGTCGATGAGAGGGAAGGCGCAAACTTAGTGCAAGGCTTCCCAATTAATCAATGAACCTGACAGTCTAGCAGAAGCTGCTTGTCTCTTGGAGATAGGTTGCAGGAGAGTTTGCAAATTGCACTGTTGCAGGCAGAGATGTTCACTGAATGTAACGGTTCTGTAGCAAACACGAAGTAATGTTGAGCCCCCCAGTTGTGGGAAAGTGGGAATAAGTGAAGATGGGTAGCGTAATAATGAACAAACCATGCTGTGTTTTAGCTGTTAATCTCATGCTTTCTGTGTAATCATCTGGATCTGAGCGACCTTGTGGAAGGAGTACCTGGGTCCCTGGGCGTGTGTGAACAGAGGCAGCACAATCGCATCAGGGCGTCGGGCTTCCTGACGGCTTTGTAGAGCTGAAGAACAGGCGCATCCTCGGCTCAGAGCTGATGGTCAACCCGGACCTAGAAGGAAGGAGTCAAGGCGAGAAGAGAATCAGATGTGAAAAGCCTTCCAGGTTCCAGCTCCTGTTCAATTCATGCCATGGTTCTGATTTCTGATCTGACGCCACACGCCCTCTACCAAAACGCCATATGGAAACCGCTAAAGATGGATGGCCTGCAGGGCTAGGGCCAAAACTGAAGAAAACACATTTGTGCCATATGGAGGCCAAGGAGAAAGGAACACGCGCCATATGAATCATCGACGCTGATAATATGTCCATTCGGTCACACATTCCTGTCCCTTTCACCAACACATCTCTTACATTTGTTCGCATCATGTGGACCTCCAGGGATGGTTTCATCAGATGGTGATATATGCGCCTGCTCTCCCAGTGTCCCAGAGCCTTTGGGGATTGTTGTTCAGGCCTTGTGATTAACGACCTGTTCCCCTGAAGATGGACCGCGTGAAGAGATTCACTGGCATGGGAAAAGGCGCGCCGGCGATCCCAGCTCGGAGAGATGAAGATGAGAGCTTGGTTCTGTTCGGGGAGCTGTACAAGCATGAGAAAGAGAGGGATATGAACCTCCTTGAACCGATGTTCTCAGTGGAGTTTGAAGCTGTTCAAGGTGAGGTTTGCATTTTATAGTCATTCATGGATTCACCTGATTATGCTGGTACTAAATGACAGCCATTTTTCCTGTATTGTCACTTAGAGGCTAAAGCTAACCAGAAGATGTTGACACATTATCATGTCATGCACTAAACAAGAATTTTGATTGACTGTTTTCGAACTTCCTTAAAAAGCATCAAGAAAATGTGCAAATGATTAGCTTTTCCAGAACAGATCATCTGATGAGGGTGTGTTGCTTCTTTGGTTGAATATAGGAGATGGTCGCATGTATAAGCTTCCTTCAGGAAAGAGGGATTACCTCCTGCCAGATGGTGAAAAGCATGACTACGATTGGTACATACATACAGATCCCTAATTTTAACAATATCCAAATGCATCCATTGTTTAAGTTTTGTTGTCAAACATAGCAGTTCATTTCAGGCTCAAGACTCCTCCAGCGACACCATTATTTCCATCTCTTGAGATGGAAGCCAATTCCTCCCAGATGATTTTTCACAAGGAGCTGCCTATCCTTCAGCCAGTGAGAACTTCAAGGGTATGATGAATGTTGCACTTATACCTGACAAAGTAGTTCAACTGTCACTGAGCTGCAATATTCGATCAGGAATCCAAAACATTCCACTAATTTATCGCCCAAGCTTTTGATGTACTAACATGTTGAGCAAACATCATACTGTGTTTTCTCTATCCAAGCCAGCAGGGAAATTTGGTATTAGAAGTACAAATACTTTTATAAAAAATAAAAGGAAAATGTCGAGTTCTTTTTTCATTGATCTTACTGTGATATTGTGAAACTTGTACAGTTCTCAAGCAAACCTGACGCTGCAAGTGCATCGACAACGTCTGAGTCACCTACCTCCAGCTCCACTAACTCTGCAACTCCGACAGCAAGGCCCAGCTCTTCATCATCAAAGAAAAACCTCAACAAAGGATCTGTTGCTCCATCTAAAGAGCAGGATTCAGCCTACAGAATAGATAAGAGGTCCAGCTATACACCTCTGACGAATAGGCAGCATATTCCAGTTCCTGTAGCTCCAACAACAGCTAATACAGCCACCAAAGCATCCAAGAAAACTTCAGGCAACAAATCCCAGCCATCAAATGCAGTCAAGAATGTGGCCAGACCGGACAAGGCACTGAAGAACGTTAAAGCAAGCGTGACGAAATCCCAGTCCAAAGATTCTTCAGTTGGTGCAAAGGATGAGAAGGTTAATGCTGGCACCTCCAGGAGGCTGTCGTGTCCACCTGCTGCAAAAACGGACAACGTGCAGGTTACAACAGTACTGAAAGGGAGGAGCAGAGCTGCCACCGGTGTTGTGCCTGCTACCCGTAATGATGCCGGCGCCACCAATTCGGTACTGAAGGGAAGGAGGAGAGCAGGAGAGGAGAAGGAGCAGAGGCCAAAGCTTGGAAACCTTGCAAAGAAGTGAGGACAGTGGTTTCAGCTGGTGAGAGTAGATGGGGGCCATTTTTAATTCAGGAAAGATGCAGAGAGATTAACATCCACTTCGACCCATATGCAACTACACTTATTGAATGAACTTGCAGTTAGTAACCTTATTTAGTTACTATGAAAAGTACATGCAACTCAAAAGTTCTTCGCAGTTCATATTGAGTTAGCGATAGACTTTTTGACAGTTGGTTACAATCCCTGTGGTTTCAAAGATTTTCACCATGTTTTGAAATCACAAGTGGAGAACCATATATACTGTGACACAAAATATTTCGTCAGTGAAGAAGTTAATTCGTTCACCCGTTCCGTACATACAACACCTAATCCGGAGTTGAAATAGTATAAGCAATTGGTTTAGAGTCCACAGAATAGACCCTTGCACTTTAATTGAAAAAGAAGACAGCAACTTTTTTTTTTGGGCATCAAAGAAGATAGCAACTTGTGCACCACTCTCTTATCACACGCAAATTCTTCCAGTTGTCAACTTCTGGTTTCGTCTGCATCTTCATCAGGACTTCACTTTTCCATAGAAGTTTCTGAATTTCAGCCCTGTTAGCATCTCATGTTAGTACAGTACCACGAAGATTGATTGACTACTAAATACCGGGCAGAACACCGGAGACACTACAGTTACACAACACGAGTCAGCAGCGTTGAACCATGGAATTGACCGACACATCGAGACGTACGTGAATCCAATGCTCTCCACAAAACGCTATCTCCCTGTTCTTCGTGACCATCGAGCTGGCGCCTGTCGTTTTGCAGCAAGCGGAATCGTCTGCCGACTTCTAACTGAATGATTGCTGGGGCTGAAGTGATCAGGTCCAATCGCCAATTCGACAAGTCATCCTGTGCGTGCGCAGTGCTCAGTCGCTCTACGTAACTACGGCGGGTCAAACAGCCAGGTGAGCTTCGGGCATCTGGAGTTCTGGACTTGTGGAGTGCCGCCGAGGACACGGCGGTTAATCGGCTGGAAACGCAAGAACTGACACCATTCAAAAATATCTGCTTGTTTTTCCAGGGAAAGAGCGGCAATTTCTAACGATTTTACGGTCATATCTTATCCCGGAAATAACAGCTCCATAGGCATTCGCATTTGATTTGACAGAGCGGCTGCAAATGCCGCATAATCACGACGGTCAACAAAGTTGAAAACAATCAGCATATTGGCTGTGACCTAGTTTTCTCCAGTCCAAGTCCAAAAGGTCATTTGTGATCATTGTTTTTGGCCTAAGTTTACTCCAGTCTCATATTAAAGCATACGAGCACCCATGACCACATGACTTTCTTTTGACACAAGGGCAACTTATTCCATACTATTCTACTATACAGATACAATTTCATGGTTCTCATTGCCATCCACAATGCTTATATAAGCATATATAAGAGAAACATCTTGCCTGGCAAATACTCATATTTTGCCTACAAAAAGTGGCTACTCCTATCACCTGGAATTCACCCCTCTGCCCGTGGAAGGAGGCTTCAGACTGCAGTTACATACAGGTGCCATGCGCTAGGCCTAAACATAGTTCGAGTCAATCCCACTTAATGCCATGGAGTGGTTTCAGGCAAATGGGTTCATATAAACAGGACTCGATGGCAGACTTGGTCGGTATCCTAAAGGGCATACATCTTCTTATATTCGCTGTTCATCAGCTCTGTTTCCGAGTCAATTGATACGGACCATGACTGGCTTGTGGAGGTCCTCCTGATCTTCCTCATGTTCTTCTCTTCCATCCTGTGAGCAACAATGCAATAACACATGGAACCAAGAGTGGCCACCATGGTGACAGTGCCGATTGCCATCGTACACCAAGCCAACCACTCGTCATCTCGCCCCACGACAACATAGGTCAGGGCTATGAAGGCTACCGAGATGCACAGACATGCGAGCCACATCAACTTGTTTATCACAAAGACCATCTTCTTCTTTGCCTTCTGCTCAACGACAATTAGAGAGGTCTGGACAACGACGACAGCAAGTGAGATGAAGAGAGCCAAGGCATCAAAGACCAAGAAGATTATAAAGGCTGGCTTGCTGGCTATCAATGCTTGCCCCAAGGTCATGCCCGGATCAGGTGCTTGATCCATTTCCTCCAGAAAATTACCAGGGAGTTGGAATATGGCTGCGAAGGCAACGGTGGCAATAAGCACTGCAACTACAGTATTGGAGTTGATGGCATTGTTTAGCCCACCAATGTGGAGCTTTTGAATTCTCTTCTTGATTTTTTGGAATTGCATCTTGGTCTGGCGTGTTTGCTTGATCTGTGATTGAACATCATGCCTGATATCGCTGACTGTCTGCTTAAGCTGCTTTGCTGGATTAGGAGGATTTACTTGCTCTTTTGCAATTACTCCACCAACCTCTCTCAGGATGTTAACGAGCTCTTCATTACCTTGTTTCTCTGCAATAGCAAAAGCAGTCTCTCCAGCCCTATTGACCGCATTGATTTCAATCCCTTCAACTGATATTAGAGTCTGAACCATCTGTAAGGAACAGACAAATTTCAGATATAATACAAGTTAGTAATCGGTTCCTTGAAATATTAATTGCATGCTATTATTAAGAATTAAGATCGAGCAATATTCAAAATAAAGCCGCTTAGAAATTCTTTCTTTTATAAGTTCCAAGGAAGAAAGTATTCCCCTTTTTTTAGTAGCCTGAACTTAACTTTTTTTAATTCCTGCAAAATATTAGAATTTGCATAAAAAACGTTGGACATTATAATTATTAAGCAAACAATATCTCACAAACGCTAGTAAATAATTAATTTTAGTGCTAGTCCTGAGCAACATAACTTCAACCATAAACAGGAAAAACATCAGATTATTAAGATGTAAAGGGGTAGACCAAAACAGGGGCAGAAATCAGAAGATTTTCTGAGATAAGATCAGATCACTTACAATGGTGTTTCCCTTCCGAGTTGCAACATGCAATGGTCTGTTCCCCTTGCTGTCTTCCACATGGATAACTGAGACATCAGGCTTCAACAACTCAAGCAGCATTTCTGCATTTTGACCTTTTGAAGCCATATGTAGTGCTGTCTGTCCCTTCTTATCTGTTCTGAAACCAATCCCTGGATCCTTATTCAACAGTGCGGTGACCACCTCCACATGGCCCATTCTTGCCGCTGAATGCAAAACTGTCTTGCCATTATTTCTTGCAATCCTAGCAAGGCTTGCATCTGTTTCTAGCAGAAGATTAACAATATCAATGTGGCCCTGAGTTGCAGCAGTGTCCAAAGCTGTGGCATTTACAGAACTTGTTGTCATAGCTAATGCGGGGAAGGCTTGCAACAGCTCCTTCAAGACATCTGCAAGACCCACAAAGTGAACTGATTTGAGTCTGATTTTCTGAAAGAAGAAATTAATAGAAATGTTTTGGAAAAATTAGATTAAATAAAACACACTATTAATTGGTTATGAGTTGATGGTACTTTTCTCTTCACGACAGCATACCAACTCAAATATTTGAAATTACACGGCCTGATTGGTTTGGTGAAGGTTCCTAGATGAGCAAACAAGAACTTAATAGGGAGCACTATCTCATCGCTAGATTTAAGTCCAGGTAAATCATATCTCATGCCGAAAAGGATTGTCACTTCTTTGTTTTAGACATATCAACAATACTTTAAGCAAGATTGTAGAAGGTTTCAACTCATCATAAATCAACAATTTGTCTCTAAAACCAAGACAGACCCTGGTAGGTTGGAACCTACTCCGTAGAACAAATTAGCCAAGTAAATTTATCAGCCATTTTGTTGCAGAAGGTAGTTAGCATGCAAATGATTTAGTACTCCATGTTCTTGAGAAATAAATTAGGTAAAAAGGTCCCTTAGTGATCATAGAGATTTGCAGAAGCCAACGAGATACAAGTCAATTTTTATAAACATACCAACTGCAAGCACTAATGAACCAATATGAAAGGTCAGATAGAACTGCCAGTATAAGCCAGTGAATCCACATATTAAAGAATTCCAATTCACACAAGCCAAATCCTCAACAAATTTACTTGGCAGGTAGTAATCATTAGGACCAGATTCAATGACAAATAATAATTAATGATGAAGGGAAGAAAACTAACCCAGATGGCCCTGCTTTGCTGCAATATGGAATGCATCGAAGCTGTTGCTGGCCTTGATCCCTGCTGACTGCACATCACAAGCCTTCAAAATCTCACACACAACCTCGACGTGCCCCTTTTCAGCAGACACATACAAAGCGGTCTCACCGTCCTGATTCACATGGGCAGCTAACTCCACCACAAGCTCTGGATCACATTCCGCAAGGATCTTCTGGACATGGGCAACACTGCCAGCCCTCGCCGCAAGGTGGAGTGCAGTGTCACCCCGCTTCCCAGGGCTGTCCTTGTTCCTTTTGAAGCTCTGCTGCTTCTCCATGGACAAGAACTTGAAGCTTCTCTGCTTTTCTATCCCCCGGAAGCTCTTCAGTTTTTCTAGCGGGCCATGCCGGGTGCTGGATTGCTTCTCCATGTCTGATTCCACACGGAAGGGTCCAATCAAGGGAAGATCGAATGGCTCTTTACTTGTTCACTTTGATGGTATTGGGATGAATCCCAAAATTGTGAGGCCTTGTCTTGCTTAATCCAATAAATATCAGGACAGTCCTTGCAGAATCCAACAAGCCCCCTCTACTGTCTCCTCACCAACTACTGTACTCTGGCTCACAAGAACACCACTTTGGCTGCTTGACAGATAGGCTAGGGGTCGTCCCCAATTTCGTCCATGCAGGCCTCCAACAGAGCGGCTACCAGGCCAATATGCACAAGACGCTTGCAGATTTTGGAATCGAGACCTCTTCAAAGGCACCAAAGGGTGAGTCACATATCACCTCAAACTGCAGAAAGGATCAGCAGAATTAGCACATATAACGTCTTCGACACATGATCCTAACGAAGAACAGCAAATCAAAGGAACATTAAAAAAAAGTTCTAAGGAAAATGGGGGTCGAACACACTTATTTCCCCCAGGAAGGAAGATGGAGAGTTCCTCACCCACGAGAGAACAGGCACAAGACGAGTAGCCAAAATCAAGAAGCCAAGGGGCGCCCGCAGCGTAAGAATCAGAAGAACAAGTGGTCCCAGAACCAAAAAAATCGCATCTTTCGAGCACCAGGCCACTTAGCGAAGGGGAAAAGAACGCGGTGGGAGGCTAGTGGGTATCTTGGAAGTTGGGCGCCTCCAAAGTTTCCCTCCGGCGGTCCCTCTCTCCTCGACCTGGAAGCTCACTTATTAGGTTGCAGTACTCCACCACCCCCTGCTTATCATCGAGAATCATCGAGGACGACGACTGCGAGAGGAAGTGAGCACACGTTCGGTAGTCTTCGCCTTCGGCTGTTGATTTTTCTATTTTCACCCGTGGGGGAATAATTGTGCGACTTTGCTGCCATCTTTCTTTCCGTTAAAAAATGAGAACTTAAAAAATTCATCCTTATGCGGCATTTTTTTATCGTTTCCCTTCAAAACCACGAGGCCCATTTACAAGATAAGGAAAAGTGAGCAAATTCTACTACGCGGACTCCTTTTTCACGCCGTTTGAAAATCTAAATACAGACAGTATTGTGTTATCCTCAAATATTATGTATCAAATATATATTTATAAAGTATAATAATCATATGGTTATGAATGTAATTTTCAATAAAAAACTGTGCATGCTTGTTTTATGTTTTCAACCTAAATGTTTAAAAGTTATGAATAGTTTTCAAAGTTCATTTGCTATTATCCAGAAAATGTAACTATTATATCTCCTAAAAAAAGAAAAGGTAACTATTATTCTCGACGCGTAAGAGTAGGTAAAAGTGGCTTAATCCTATGCCTTCTTCCTTTATACAGTGAACCGGGTATGGTCTTTTACAGCTTTTAGGCAAAAATGGTAAGAAACTTTGTGCTTCATAGGTCATTGTGAATAAAATCCTATTATCTCATTAGAAATGGTAGGACTTAGCTTTCAGATGGCCTTTATTAGGATAAAAGAGACTTATGACTCACCATCCAATCTCAGCCAACTTTCTACTTCCTGATAAACTATGGTACAGTTGATTTTCTACTATGCTAAAGGAGAGCCCTTGACATTTCGATCAGTATCTTGCATATGTATAGTCAATCAACGTCTTTTCAAAACTCTGAATGTCAAAATGTTGTTTAAATATTTATTTTAAATGTTTAATTTGTGGATATTGAATCTAAAAACATTTATATAGTCTTAAGAAAATTATTCTAACAGAAGATAACAGAAAGAGGCGGTGAAAAAAAACGAAAGTGATATTTTTGACAGTGCGGTATCCGGCTTGCTTGAAGCACTCACCTATGCAACTTTAGGTTAGAAGCAAAGCGAGGTACTTATCAATGTCCCTCTCCCGTGTCAGCGAATTTTGGATGGAGTGGTTTAAGTTATTATTTGTTTTACAGTTTTGATGATTTTTTTTAATCTATATCCGTCTGGTGGCGACATAACATATGCGTGAGACGCAGTCGCACATGCAAGTGGCTCTCCCTGTTTGCTCCCTCCTTTTGTCTTGTGATGGCCGGGCAGGTCGTGAAGATGGTTGGCGGCCATGGCTCTCAACGTCACTGGTGTGAGCAAGCAAAAAAGCAACGGCATGCATATCATGAACCCCACACGTTAAATTCTGACACCGATGTTTTGGTTCCAAAATATCAAGGGCCCACACGTGATCGTAGCATATTGCGACAAACACGACTAACAGTGGACTCAGTGGAGGAGATGATGAATGAGTATATATATTGTATAGTGGCCTCATGCTACGCAAGTTACGCCTGGAATCACATAATAAGTACATCATGTATCCGCAAAAAGGACCGCCTGATAACTCAGCTGATGTATTGAGCATGCATTGAATCTTGCAAACTCATGGTTATTGTTGAAATGTTTTTTTTCTTTCGAAAACACAATACAAAGGTAAATGATCACATATTGTTTGACATGGGTGATTTTAATCGGACAGTGCCCTAGATCGGATTCCGCAAGGATCTTCTGGACATGGGCAACACTGCCAGCCCTCGCCGCAAGGTGGAGTGCAGTGTCACCCCGCTTCCCAGGGCTGTCCTTGTTCCTTTTGAAGCTCTGCTGCTTCTCCATGGACAAGAACTTGAAGCTTCTCTGCTTCTCTATCCCCCGGAAGCTCTTCAATTTTTCTAGCGGGCCATGCCGGGTGCTGGATTGCTTCTCCATGTCCGATTCCACACGGAAGGGTTCGATCAAGGGAAGATCGAATGGCTCTTTACTTGTTCACTTTGATGGTATTGGGATGAATCCCAAAATTGTGAGGCCTTGTCTTGCTTAATCCAATAAATATCAGGACATGTCCTTGCATGGCGTGTTTGCTTGATCTGTGATTGAACATCATGCCTGATATCGCTGACTGTCTGCTTAAGCTGCTTTGCTGGATTAGGAGGATTTACTTGCTCTTTTGCAATTACTCCACCAACCTCTCTCAGGATGTTAACGAGCTCTTCATTACCTTGTTTCTCTGCAATAGCAAAAGCAGTCTCTCCAGCCCTATTGACCGCATTGATTTCAATCCCTTCAACTGATATTAGAGTCTGAACCATCTGTAAGGAGCAGACAAATTTCAGATATAATACAAGTTAGTAATCGGTTCCTTGAAATATTAATTGCATGCTATTATTAAGAATTAAGATCGAGCAATATTCAAAATAAAACCACTTAGAAATTCTTTCTTTTTTAAGTTCCAAGGAAGAAAGTATTCCCCTTTTTTTAGTAACCTGAGCTTAACTTTTTTTAATTCCTGCAAAATATGCAAATTCTTCTTAGAATTTGCATAAAAAACATTGGACACTATAATTATTAAGCAAACAATATCTCACAAACGCTAGTAAATAATTAATTTTAGTGCTAGTCCTGAGCAACATAACTTCAACCATAAACAGGAAAAACATCAGATTATTAAGATGTAAAGGGGTAGACCAAAACAGGGGCAGAAATCAGAAGATTTTCTGAGATAAGATCAGATCACTTACAATGGTGTTTCCCTTCCGAGTTGCAACATGCAATGGTCTGTTCCCCTTGCTGTCTTCCACATGGATAACTGAGACATCAGGCTTCAACAACTCAAGCAGCATTTCTGCATTTTGACCTTTTGAAGCCATATGTAGTGCTGTCTGTCCCTTCTTATCTGTTCTGAAACCAATCCCTGGATCCTTATTCAACAGTGCGGTGACCACCTCCACATGGCCCATTCTTGCCGCTGAATGCAAAACTGTCTTGCCATTATTTCTCGCAATCTTAGCAAGGCTTGCATCTGTTTCTAGCAGAAGATTAACAATATCAATGTGGCCCTGAGTTGCAGCAGTGTCCAAAGCTGTGGCATTTACAGAATTTGTTGTCATAGCTAATGCGGGGAAGGCTTGCAACAGCTCCTTCAAGACATCTGCAAGACCTGCAACATAAGTTCTCATTGCATAACTAGCAAAATCTGTCTCTTATACACATCTACCTACGCCTCCAAAGCTTCCCTCCGGCGGTCCCTCTCCTCGACCTGGAAGCTCACTTATTAGGTTGGAGTGCTCCACCACCCCCTGCTTATCATCGAGGACGACGACTGCGAGAGGAAGTGAGCACACGTTCGGTAGTCTTCGCCTTCGCTTGTTGATTTTTCTATTTTCACCCGTGGGGGAATAATTGTGCGACTTTGCTGCCATCTTTCTTTCCGTTAAAAAAATACTCATCCTTATGCCGCATTTTTTTATCGTTTCCCTTCAAACCCACGAGGCCCATTTACAGATAAGAAAAAATGAGCAAATTTTTATGGCTAAAATTCTACGCGACGCCGTTTGAAAATCTAATACAAACAATATTGTGTTATTCTCAAATATTATGTATCAAATATATATTTATAAGGTATAAGAATCATATGGTTATGAATGTAATCTTCAATAAAAACTTGTGCATGTTTGTTTTATGTTTTAAACCTAAATGATTTAGGTTTAAAAGTTATTGATAGTTTTCAAAGTTCATTTGATATTATCCAGAAATGGTAACTATTATTCTCGACGCGTAAGAGTAGGTGAAAGTAGCTTAATCCTGTGCCTTCTTCCTTTATACAGTGAACCGAGTATGGTCTTTTACAGCTTTTAGGCAAAAATGGTAAGAAACTTTGTGCTTCATAGGTCATTGTGAATAAAATCCTATTATCTCATTAGAAATGGTAGGACTTAGCTTTCAGATGGCCTTTATTAGGATAAAAGAGACTTATGACTCACCATCCAATCTCAGCCAACTTTCTACTTCCTGATAAACTATGGTACAGTTGATTTTCTACTATGCTAAAGGAGAGCCCTTGACATTTCGATCAATGTCTTGCATATGTATAGTCAATCAATCTTTTCAAAACTTTGAATGACAAAATGTAGTTTAAATATCTATTTCTAATATATTTTAAATGTTTAATTTATGGATATTGTATCTTGAAAAACATTTATATAGTCTTAAGAAAATTATTCTAACAGAAGATAACAGAAAGAGGCGGTGAAAAAAAACGAAAGTGATATTTTTGACAGTGCGGTATCCGGCTTGCTTGAAGCACTCACCTATGCAACTTTAGGTTAGAAGCAAAGCGAGGTACTTATCAATGTCCCTCTCCCGTGTCAGCGAATTTTGGATGGAGTGGTTTAAGTTATTATTTGTTTTACAGTTTTGATGATTTTTTTTAATCTATATCCGTCTGGTGGCGACATAACATATGCGTGAGACGCAGTCGCACATGCAAGTGGCTCTCCCTGTTTGCTCCCTCCTTTTGTCTTGTGGCCGGGCAGGTCATGAAGATGGTTGGCGGCCGTGGCTCTCAACGTCACTGGTGTGAGCAAGCAAAAAAGCAACGGCATGCATATCATGAACCCCACACGTTAAATTCTGACACCGATGTTTTGGTTCCAAAATATCAAGGGCCCACACGTGATCGTAGCATATTGCGACAAACACGACTAACAGTGGACTTAGTGGAGGAGACGATGAATGAGTATATATATTGTATAGTGGCCTCATGCTACGCAAGTTACGCCTATAATCAAATAAGTATATCATATATCCGCAAACAGTGGTGGACCGTGAAAGAAAATACAGTGGCATTTTACTGAAGCTGATCGATAAACACAGTTTAGAACCATTAAAGTTATGTTGCGTTAGTTAGCAAATGATCTTTCTAACTACCAAAGATATGAATTTCTTTAGAACTTCAGAAAAATTAGTTTTTTTCTTTTTTAAGCACAATCAGAAAAATTAGTTGACAAGGGAACCGGAACCCAGTTTGGCCTTCACTGGATTCCGCCCCTGTCCACAAAAGAGACCGCCTGATAACTCAGCTGATGTATTGAGCATGCATTGAATCTTGCAAACTCATGGTTATTGTCTCTTTGTTGAAATGTTTTTTCTTTCCAAAACACAATACAAAGGTAAATGATCACATATTGTTTGACATGGGTGATTTTTTTTAATCGGACAGTGCCCTCTTGTAACATCTGGCGTGTAGGTAGAGTTTCTGCATGTTCCAAAAATTACCTGGCAACCACTCTGTTCCTAACCTCCTGTTATACTAACTCTGTACGGGTTGCACGGGCTCTTGGATCATCTTAGCACTGTACGGAGTACATCACCTTTTACTCTGCACTGTGTGTCTGTGTGCTAGATCTTTGTTGTTATGAAAAAGGGAAGGATTATTTGTTCTCGACCCGCAATCCAAGTTCGTTTGGGGCACTGACTGGGTGAGCAAGAAGTGCAAAAGGGCGGAGAATGCCACGCCGATGCTTCCAAAAGTTACAGCCAGCCAATACAGAGCGCATGTTGAGCTTAAAAGCCGCTTTGCCATCGATCACACTCACACCTCACGAAAAAGATTGGTATCCTTTTCACGCGCCAATCGCCAAGGCACAGAGTCGCGATTGTCTTTTCTTTTGTGCAGGAATCTTTATCGATCGTAAAAGATGTAAACCTAGTCCAACCCCAGGTGCACACATCCATCCATCCATCCGCCCACTTCCTCTGTGCTCCACCAGTACCCACTTACTGCAAAGAGAAGCACAGAAAGGAGGTTTGGACTTGGGGCAGTTGGGCTTGTGCGTTTACTGGGTTCGGGTCACGGCGTCCACACTGAACTGACTGCGCCAGAGTGAGACGACCCCCGCACGCACGGTCAATTCAGAACGATTAAGAAGTGATTACCGCGCGTGCGTTCACTCGGCGCTTTGGCAGCCGTTGATTAATCTGATCAGTTTTGTGGTGGAGTGCGCTGCTGGCCCTGCGTAAGCGTGACAGTGTAGGGTGCTGCCGCCTGCTGGTCTTGTCATGCCTGCAAATCTGATTAAGAAGTGAAGTGAAGTGAAGTGAAGGTGAAGCTCAGGGCTTCGGGTCCCCGTCCCCAAACCTACCCAGGCACCCACCCAGCACAACAACATAACTCTGCAGCAGAAGTATTCACCACGATTGTTCTTTTTCTACAGCTACCCATTCTAATATCCTCCTGTAATGACTTCAACTAACTGCAGTTCTATTTCAGGGACACGAGTGCGTTTTCTTTTGGGGGGTCTCACATCAGCTGGAGGAGAGGAGAGCCAATGAGCCATGCAAGAGATTCTCTCACTTTCAGAGCTCTCCGTTTCAGCATCCGACGTGGGTTTTGGCTCCCCTTGACCACAAATCCGGCGTTTTGCTCGCTGATCGGTCAAAGGGCCTCTAGAAGACTGCTGCTTGCGGTTGCAGGTTTCGGTTCTCGGTCAAGCCCCGGCGGCGAGGTGGACCCGCGCCCCAAGCCAACAACTTTCGTCCGCTCAATCAATTTTTAATCCCTTTGGGTTGCATAACGGAACGCATGATGATGCAGAAAATATCAGGTCATATTTTTTTTCCATTTCTAGCATGATGAAATAGAATCAGATCATGTAATCAGAGGGTGGTTGGTACTGGTACCACGGGGACTTTAATTAATTATAAATAAAAGATTAAAATGACAAAATGGAAAAGAAATGGTATCGTCAACGGGGCTCCTATCCGGCTTCTATTTACCAGACTAGTGATTGACGCGCGCCCAGCGCGCGGCAGATGAAAATATGATATCATACACTAAATTTATGGCGCGCGAAAAATAAAGATTTTCATAATGTGTTGTATTTGATATGATATAAAAAATAACACAGTTGATGGTAACATAATATGTAGGAATCACATCATATATAATACACAATATATTATTTTGAGCGGTCCATCTAATACTAAAAGGCACAGTTGGTAGTTTAACACAGTAGCAGAATATATTCACTTAATGATGCCCAAGCCATTTCTGCTTCCCAAGCCTCTTTTTCCTCATAGCGGCCTTCAAATGTTTGTTGGTACTTCCAGGAGCAGCCATCACATCTTGACGACCATAAAGACCAGTTATAGCTAAAATGAGAACATAGAAAGAGAATGGGGTGGTGAATAACAAGGCTAAAACAGTGGCACCTTCAGCATCATGAGATTACACAAAGCCATTAGCAAGGCTCTAGAGGTAAGTATCTAGAGGTAAGTATCAGTCAGTAGATTTCAACCTATTCAATTTAAAGAGGCCAAACAAGGAATATATATGAATGCATGAAGTTTCAGCATTTGAGTACCTCACTGATGAAGGCACTAAATGTGAAACGTGGTGTGCAGAGAGGTAATACATATTCATAGAGATAGAGTCACCCCATGAGGCATTGATCATATAGGAGCTTCATCACTTTAACTTCAGTGGAAAAACACAGAGGACAGCCACCGGATGAATAGTATCATATGCAGAGTGATATGAACAAATGTCACTTTAATTTACAGTTCCTATAGTAGTAGTCAGAAATGTCACCATTGTAACGGGACCAATGAAATACATGGTATAGACAACGGAAGTAGAGACAGAAGACCAAACCATGACAATATCAGGAAAAGACGAAACAGGGGCAGCCCAATGATGTTGGCATGCATAGGACTGTAGTAACATGCAGAGCTGGAATTTGCATGTAAAGCATATAGGGTATATAAGCAATAAACCAGATCATATAAATTAACTCAAATTTACAATTCCAAAGATGCACAGAGAAGGTATACCAGAACGGAATGGAGTCAGGTAACCATTCAGGTACTCATGGATCCCAACAACATTGTGTAAAAGTAAAACAGAAGGAGGTTCATAACCAATCATCACAAAAATAGCAGAGTCTTCCTTTTTTCTAGGTCTTCCTTTTAATTATTTTTATGGTTAACTGAAAAAGACTGACAATACCACTACGCTTTTAAGGTAAAACTCCATTATCTTATAGTTCACTTCTTGGTCAGTTAGCCCAAAAATGAAAGAGAAATTTAAAAATATAGAAGAAAAATATACTTATAGGGAATTGTAGATTTTAGTGCTATCAATTTGTCGTAAATAAAAATATATCAACATTTATGAAAAAGTACCTAAATATACCATGAAGTAGAAAATAGCGACATGTATATGCAGAAATGGTTCAGGTCATGCATATAAGAAAAAGGATACTATTTTGTAAAGCACTAAAGCATTAGATGCAGAGGTAAACAGGGCACGAGGACATTCAAATCACTAAGCCCCATCGACATCTGTTATTCTATTTCAACGAAATTAAACACATATATGACTCTTAACCCCACCATCTTGTAAAAGGAGAGATGTTTATTCTGATGACTACATATTAAAGGATTGAAGGATTGGACTTTTTGACATCAAGACTTTATGGAAGCACAATTACCTTCAAGGTAGGATAGAGTAGAGCCATGGAAACATGCAACCATTAATCTGCACATACCCACGCATGAACTTAAGAAATTTGCTGCTAGACTGGGTGGTCGACATCCATTATGAACTCAGATAATTAATATGAATGATGGTTATTTTTATGATGACTGCCTGATGTTTAAATTTCTTCCAAGTCTCTAATGCCTGAATATCCACCTATAGGTAAAATTGAATGTAATTAGAAACTAAGGACTGCACAAACTGTGGTTAAACAAAGTATTGGGCAACCTGGTAGCAGCAGTATAACAAGACTAAAGAACCATTCATCGTACTTCCAAACTATTCAGAATTACATATACCAGCAACCTAAGTTTAGGACAACTACTCAGAAGCTCATGGTCAACATTCAGCAAAGAATCAGCTTGATGTCTTACTATAGAACAGAGAAAAGAACATTTTTTAAAACATATTTTAGCATGTCCATTCTCTCTGTTGCACCTGTGCAGCAAGCATACAACAGCTACCTATCTGCAGTAGCGCACAAAGACAGATCAGATTTTGAAAATATACTTTCATTTTGTAAAGAAGCATAGACAATATATTGATGTAGCAATTAAAGAATGCCACATTCTATTGGACCACTATATATTTTTATAAACACCCAAATGAAAGAAACTGGATAATCAATCAATCATCGCATGTTCAGGTATTTCCACAGTATTGAAATTTAAATGATGGATTCGTCTGAATGTCACCCGCACACACATCCCAACCTTGAATATATGCAAACATTTAAAAGTTACTGAACCAACGCTTCGGAATAACTACAGTGAATTACCGTATATAACCAAACAAATTTAATGCAAGCTGTAAATGAAAAATCCTTGTAGTGACCTGTAAAGATTACATAAATGAAAGAACCCTTGTCACCTATATAAGATGCTTAGCCTGGTGCGGTTGATGTCGCTGCTGCTGGCCCTGGTCCTGTCCGGGTCAGACATCACTGCCCAAGCACGCCAAGAACAACCATCACAATTGGATTTTCTTGTTGTGGTGAGCTCAACAATAGGACAAGGAACTCGATTTGGACTGCATATGTATGGCACAGAGCAAAGGAGAAGACTATGATGGGAGGAGAAACTCACCTCTGACGATGAAGCTCACGGTGATAGTGTTGCCTGGTGGAAGAGGGATGCTCCATGATCGCAGTGGTACTGCACTTTCATTTGGCATCCATCACCAGAAATGATAAAAAGAAGTGTGATCTGTATATGGCAGTTAGTGCAAAGAAAAGAGCTGAGAAAATAACAATAGGTGAGAACTCCATATATGAAATTATAGTTGTTTCAATTTTGTGCAGTTGTGCACTACTAAACTAAATGTTCCTGTGCTCTAACAACCAAAAAAAAGAAGCCACTTGTAGCAATTGAGAGTTGCTTCTGTCCACTTACAATTATGAATGGTGTATTATCAAACCCATTTAAAATTCATTGGCAAATGTCCACCCCATACACAAAAGATGACCCTCAAATTAAGATGCAGTTAAATTGGTAATATAAAATCATATAAAGAACTTAATTTTATGGTAAGCACAAAACTCTTTTTTAATTTTAGCATACAAACTGCAAGCTGGCCATAAACAATCTGTGTGCCATGATGTGCATATTCATTTGACGATCAAAATTACCACTGAATTTTGTATATTCAGCAGAAGATAGCACAGTTACTTGCCATTAGAAGTTCAACTATATTAATTCATTGTCTAACCCTAAAGGAGATCCAATCAATTAAACAAATAAAATTCTGGAAGGTAATAGTTTCATACCTTGATTTCACTAAGAGAGATTAAATCTGTATCTTGCAAACAGTATATGATTTTCATCAGCATGTAGCATCCTATCTTGCAAACAGTATATGATTTTCATCAGCATGTAGCATCCTCCAAGAAACTTGCAAATGTATAAAGCAGATGTAAAAATGGTAGCCAAAGTAAACAAAAGCTCACATAACATGTACTAACACAATATAGATACTTAATTCCATTGAATTTTGTTGTTGAAATCTGCTACAGGAACCATGTTGGTATTAAAAGATGCGACAATGAACTGTCAGGAATGCTTTGGTTGCTTTCCCGAGTAGAAAAATTAGTAGTTAAGATGCACAAAATCTGCAATGCTTGATATCCAACTTAATTGAGCTCAGAGTTGTGCAAAACTATTAGTACTGATCTATGAGTATTAGTGCTGCTGCTTAATTAACACGATGAAACAAGGAGAAAGTATTAGTGTTGTTGTTGTTTGACTCAGTAACCAAATGAAGTTGTTGCTCGTTCAAATCGGACCACTTCCCATTAGATAAAGTTTCTGTTAACCCAATTTTTCAATCTCGGAGGTGAATCTTAGACTTTACTGCAGAGGAAGACAAGGAAAGAGGAGACAAGAGAGATGATGGGATGTCCATGGTCTCCCCACCCCATAAGGCTTTCGGTTACCTGAACCATCGTCTTCTTAGGCCATCTAGTTTGTGAGCAAACTGATCAACCTACATAAACTATTTATGACCAAAATATGCTAGCCAACATGCATTTTGAATAAGTCATGAAAAGCATGAAGAAACAATTTCTCATGTGCCGTTTTGCACTTCAAATCATTTTCATTTTGTAGAATTCTCCTACTGTCCCAGCTTCAATGATAAGCCATTGCTTAACAGATGACACTTGCATATGGGTGGAAATGGACTAATCAGTCTATACAAACCTACAAAATTGTACGATTGGGGTTGGCTAATGTCACTATATAGAACATACACTGCATCTGCAGTCTAAAATGAATTGTCATTGGTTAAGTTGTGCACACTCTGCTTATAGAAAAAAAGGTGCACAGAGGCAACAAATGCATGTGCATTAAGCTTTCACCAGCTGGAAACCATGCGCTTCAATTACTGTGAGATGGGTGTCATGGAAGTAATCCCAAGTTCTTAAATAATTTGGCAGCACCCATAATCATTTGTATAACAAGCATTGGTATGTTTTATATCAAATGGAAGAATGAAATAGGCTTCTCTCCTAGGAACACTAAACATCATTGAACTGTAAGCTAACCGTAAGACCATTTCCTTCTCAGCAATAGTAAACTTTTTCTGGTCTCCTTCACCATTTTAATTTCTTCCTGGTTATAACCATCTTCAAGAACCGGCGCATTGTGCGAAAATATATTAAAAGCATACTGCACAAGGGACAAAGAGATTCAGCAGGAAAAGTTCATGGTTAAATTAATTGGGTTCAGGACATTGCAATTTGTAAGCATGAATAACCTGTTGTTTCAAAATGTTGCATGTCGGTGCCTTCCCTTCCAAGTAGAGAGGATCCAGTCTCATGAAATTTTTAATAAAATAGCACGTTGTATTTTGTTGCATTGCACATAAAGCTGAACTGTAAATCTGCCAAGATTAGATAACTTTTAACAAGCTGCGTATGCAAAGGCTAGCACCATGATAAAGGAACCTCATAGGTTCAATAAGACAACTTTTATTTATGCAGTGTTATATTTGTATTTGATTTGGAAACAGGTCAGTTCATGAATAAATATGAGGTGTAGGATGATGTGAAGGTTAGAAATAACTATAATGACTACAGCAGTGTTTGCAGATGAATGGAGGATGTACAGAATGACTAACCGGGTCAGCATGGAAAAATCCATGGGACAAGATCTGCTCGAGGTAGGATCCAACAGCGTACCGGCTTAATCTGAAAGTGAATCACGTTAGTCAGTAGCGGCCAATGTCAGTTGAGATAGACAATTGAGGCCTTGGCTTACTGGTATACAATACATACCTTTTCTGATCAACCCCTAACTTGTCTAACTGCTTTACTCTGTTAATTTTAATTCCTAGGACATACTCCATTGTTAAAACCTGCAACCAAGAGAAAATAAACTTAAATATTTATTCCAAGCTGCTTGTTAAACAACCTATTTGTAAGTTTTTTGTGTAGAAGAAATCTGAGGTGTAGTGTACTCCCAGTAAATTTCAGGAACCTTCACATAATGCAGCCTTTCTTTGCACTATCTGACTTTGGATCCACTTTCTGAAGGTATTCAGCTATTACCTAGAGCAATTCGGTATTCATCAGCAAACAATAACAGATGAATTCATATTTAAGTAGGTAAAGGAATGACATTCTTTTTTGTTCTTATATAAACAACGATAGCACTTGTAAAACCATGAGATCATGGCTGTGTGCATCTTTAGATGCAGAGACCAGGACGTTTTATTAAAAACTAAAGGGTCGATATGTTACAGGAGCAGTAACACTAAAATAACTTACCCTTAAATTCTTCAGATCAATATCAAACAGTCCCTTCAGACCAAGCCTTTGCACTTTGATGCCATTCAGACGTGCCCAATGAACCTGGCCTGCCAAAAAGCAATAGATTATTATAGTGCCAAGTTGTTTATCAAAATCACAAGTTTATTACCGAGGCTAGCAGCAGCTATTGGTTCAGAATCAAATTGATCGAATATCTTGTTCACAGATGACCCCAGTTCTTCTTCGACGATTTTTACAGCAGCCTCTAAAGGAAATGGAGGAACTTGATCCTGCAAGGGAGACAATAATTCCACGATTTCATCATAACAGTGGTATAAATTTTAGGATATCACATTAGAAAAAATCGTGGAGAAGGAACAGGATGATTTCTAATAACCAGACCTGACAGCTATTTTCTTAATTTCTTTACACATTAGCACTGAGCCATTGATAAATGCTAATATGCTACAGGGATGCACAGTGGGAAATCTAGGACTTACCTACATAGCATTAGATGTCGTAACAATGGTATGTTGAAGCCCGGTAAAACGAATTAAAATTAGAGATACTAATATTTGGTTGGATGAACTCATTCATCTATTAGGATAACAGGAAGCATAATTCCATATATTAATGTTTGGCATCTAATAACAAATGGATACTCATTTCTTCGGAATCAGCAATCCGTGAGTGCCAAATGGTGGAAAGATGACGCTTCTCATATCGGTAAAGTGTCGAAAGGTGTGTACCTTGGCGTGTTGATGAAGCGGCATGGCAGCCACGAGGCAGATGATGGTCGAGCAACTCGGATTGGCCACAATTGCCCCCTGTCCCAGCCGCACGTTCACCATGCCTTCGTGGTTGACCTCAGGGATGACAGTTACCTATAGGATCAGTCAAATATTTAAGGAAAAGCAACAACACTAACTGTAAATAAGGAACAACACATAGAGGATACAAAAATTGTATGATTACTACCTGAAAAGTTAAGAGTCAGGCACGTAACTATCCTAATGTCTCAAAGTTAGTGTACTGCTTATAAATCGCATCAATAGGATCTGCCTAAATATATCAGAAAAAACTGAGAAAAAATCACCATCACAGCAAAAGAGCAGTAGCAACTTACTTAGGAAGCAGGACCAGAGAGAGCAAGGACGTATGAAGCAATCTCTAAAGGGCCACCACAAAAAAAACCTGCAGCCACAAACACAATAGAGCACATGGTTCATTTCAGGTGTCATTAATAAATCATTTCAGATGTTGTTGCAGCCCTTCCCTTCACAAGCAAAGAAGGCAATGGTTTGAACCGGAGAATGAGTAGAGGAAAACCAAGAATAATCCTTTTAACGTGCAAGAATCCAACACCTCTCGGCTCTCATCCAGATAGGCCCTGCATCAAGATCCGAAATCAAATCAGAACCAAGAAGAGTGAGGGTGGAAGCATGCAACACAGCAGTAAAACGAATCCAATCGGAACAAGAAAAAAGGGAAGCATCAAGATCCGAAATCAAAAGAAGAAATCAAATCAGAACCAAGAAGAGAGGGGGAAGCATGCAACTAACAACAGGAAAACGAATCAAATCAGAACCAAGAAAGGAGGAAAGCATCAAGATCCGAAATCAAAAGAATGGGAGGGGGAACAAATCAAATCAGAATCAAGAAGGCTGGTAGGGAGCATCAAGATCCAAAATCAAGTCTTTCCTAAAGAAAAGATCCAAAATCAAATCAGAACCAACAAGAGGGAGGGGGAGGGGAGAGAAACGTGCAACTCACAGTTGGAAAACGGAAGGGCAAAAAGAGAATCCATGATCTGAGGATCCAAATCTTAAAAAAGAAAGCACGTGGCCCAAAATTCGGGAAATAAAATCCAACGGCTCTGCTGCCGGGCGTCGCTGGTCATGGTGTCCACCCCAAAAACGCCAGCCATGGTGTACACCAGGAAAAGAAGAAGAAAAATAACAGGGAGAAACAAGATCGGATGGGAAGAAAAGAAAACATGTGTAAAATCAACAAGGCCACCAGATCCACGATAGGAGGCAGCCAGGCAGGGGAAGGGAAAACAACAGAAAAAGAACACGGAGAGAAAGCGACGGGAAGACCGTGGGGGACTCACCATGGAAGGGGACGCAAGCCAAGGGGGGAGAAACATTGGCGGGTGTTTTTTTTATTCACCGCGAGGCCACCGGAGAGGCTTCGGGAGAATTCCATCCAACCTGCAGACAGCGCGTGTCCCGGCGAGGGAAGACGAGGCGACGGATCGATCCAAAACCGCTGGATAAAAATCAAACGGAGTAAATTTTTTTCACTGACGTGGACCATCTCGTTGCCCGCCGGAGCCGCCCCTCGTAAGGAGGAAGGAATAAGGAAGTCAGCTTAGGGCCCAACAGTGACCTATCGCGCCGGTTTCTCCTTCCTCTCGACTCCTCGTGCCACACCACCGCCGGCCCCCGCCCCTTCCGCCCCCTCCCCGTCCGGTGCCCCGACGGCGCGGCGGCGGCCCTCCCACGAGGAAGAAGAAGAAGGGGATCGAACGGTTCCTATGAACAGCATGAATCTCAAACATTGGAAGCCAATCATACAAAACGTATCCTCGCTAAGGATTTCTCTCATCTCTCATGAAGCCACGTCATCATCTCCCACTAAAATGCACTAAAAACCCACTAAGATATATTAATTGATATTTCTCTCATGTGCACATCATCTTGAATTCTCAAACATGAATTGATTTTTACCTCACTTGCATAGTTAGTTGACAATATAATACAAATACAAGTATAATTCATTGTTTATCGAAAACTTTTTTAAATCCCGCAGCAACGCGGGGAATCGCCTGGTAGATAAAAAAAACTTCTGGAAGCGAATCCCACGTCAACTCCTCTAATCTTTGGGGCCCAATTTCGAACACGGCATCCGATTTGTGCGGCCCTCACCGGCACGGCTCGGCCCACCAACAGATCTGCGCACTTGCGCCGTGGAGCGTGCCAGCACCGGCCCGCCTTCCCTAAAATAAAAGAAACACCGGCCCGCCTGCCCTGCCGCCTCGGAGAATGTCGCGCTCGTGCCCGGTGCTGCACCGATCCGCGTCCGCCAGGCGCCAGCGCATCTTCTCCTCACTTTCTTTCTGCTGATCGACTACTCCCTCCCTCCGGCTCGCGGTTTTGCCTTCCCTTTCGTCGTGTCGCGTCCCCTCGCGCTGTCGCGCCCACCCCCACCGCGCGCTCCACCTGCTCGCTCCCCGCTTCGCAGCAAACCAGGCGGGCGGCGGCCGCGTCCAGATCTCCCGCGAGCAGCTCCGCCGGATCTCCGCCTCGCGCGCAGGTACCCCGACCCGCCTCGTCTCCCACTCTCTCCATCCAGATCCAGCTCGCCTCCCCGTCTCTCACTGGAGGCGCGCGCTGCCCGCTGGCGCTGCCCTGTAGTGGTGGGCGCGAGCGCGGCCGGGTGCAGGTGCCGTGGCGGGCTCGCTGCTTCGGCGTCCGTCGCTTAACCTCGGGCGCGCGCGCGTGAGTGCGTGCCTGCTGCGTGGGTCTGGAATGGAGCGCTGAATGGTGTTTGAATTGGGCAGTAGGGGTTTGCCTGTCCGAGTCAGCGAGGGTGCGGGATTAGTTTGGCATTGTGTGTTTCCTCTCGTTTTGGCTCCATTGTTGCGTAGTACGGCAGTATCGTGCTGCTTTGCCAGCAAATTTGGCTGGATCGAGTGTTTACGGGGAGCTGTGATCCCAGCAATGCCAGTTCCCGAGTTATTGATGTTAAATGTCTGACGTTTTTAGTGAGGATTTGTATTTGTTTGTGCTCAACTTGTCAGCCTGAAATTCCATATGGATTACCTCAGTTTCTGTACATATGACATGAGCATCTACTGCATGGTAATAATAAAAAAAAAGTGAATCTCAACTCACATAATCAAATGCATTTCCACTAGATTGTCATTTTTCTTTTACACAAATGTGGTACTTCATCAACAGTGCAACTTATTTTTGTAACTGCTTGTTGCAGATCTTCTGTTATTATGAGTATGTGGTTGGTTGTTTGATGTAATAGTAGATAATGTTGTTTTTTTCCCCAGTGCAGCTATGCTGGTTACTAGCAATTGATAACACTTCGATAAGGGTTTTAAAAGTCGGATTGCTGTGTCCGCTGCTTACAATATGGACGAGTAAGTATTGCTACAGAATAAGCATCTTTCATTTGAAAAATGTTACATTCAGTTGCAAAATGACCGTTATGTTTCAACTTAACCAGAGAAAATGTTGTTGAGCTGCTTCAACGTTATCGCCGTGACCGCCAAGTCTTACTCAACTATATTCTTTCTGGCAACTTGATCAAGAAAGTTGTAATGCCACCTGGTGCAATCTCTTTGGATGATGTAGACATAGATCAAGTCAGTGTTGATTATGTCCTCAATTGTGCTAAGAAAGGTGAAATACAGCTTTACCAGAGGTCCTTTTTTTGTTTTGTCCTATTATCTGGTCTGAGGGTGCTTTGTTAATGTAGGTGAACCTCTTGATCTTGGAGACGCCATCCGCCTTTTTCATGATAGCCTTGACTATCCATATGTGGTGAGTTGATTTATATTTTGTTTTCTTACAAATCTTTTGGACTTGCTGAAAGTTCACTTGCACATGCACTTCAAAAATAGATTTCATTTGAATTACTTCCATTTTACTTCATCTCATCTGAACATTTGGATATTCCTGTATCCCCAATTTTGATGTAGAAAAATCCCATGCATACATGTTATCAGTTATGACATCCATATGTCTAATTATCTATTTTTGTTTGGCCAGAATAATACGGGAGCTGTAGACGAGTTTTATTTGCTTACAAAACCAGAATATTCAGGACCAGCACCAACTAGAGAACCACCCCCTGTCCCTGCCACCGCACCATCCCCAGTTATGATACCACCACCAGTTGTGGAATCAGAACCAGTTACCGTGTCATCACCAGTTGCAGCTACTAACTTAACAAAGTCACAATCATTTGATTCTCCAAGCGAGAAGGAATTGACCATTGATGATATTGAAGACTTTGAGGATGATGAGGATGAATTTGATAGCCGAAGGGCTTCTAGAAGACATCAAACTGATGCTAGTGATTTATCACTGCGGTTACCACTATTTGAAACAGGTAATAATCGTGAATGGATGAACAAATGTCATGATTTTACACGTTCGATAGCAGATGCAGATAAATCGCTACATCGTTTCTTCATTCAGAATTTAGATGACCTTCATGCTGTTGGAATAATACACTCTGAGTCTCTGATGATCTTCCATCCTCTCTATTTGCATTTGGGTATTTTTGTAATAGCATGCTAGTCATGTGCTATTTCTTACTCCAATTTTTTTTCTTTTGAATTGCTTGATTGAGTTCACTTTGGTGATTGGATGGCTAGGCACCTAGGCCATTATTTGCCAATTAGTTATTTTCCTTGTCCAACTTTGAGCTAGAATGTTATTGAAAGCTATGCTACCTTTTCAGGTATCACGGATGATGATCTTCGTGAGACAGCATATGAGATCCTTGTTGCTGCTGCTGGTGCTTCAGGGTAGGCCTGTGCATCTCTCTATATCCACATACTCCCTCCGTCCCACAATAACAGTTCCCTCCGTCCCACAATAACAGGCCATTTAACATTCAAATTTTGTCCCACAAAGAATGTCCATTTAGCTTTTAAAGATGCACACATTAATACAAAAGTACATAGAGAAACGTAAAAGTGCATAGGAAAACACATAGAGCCAATCAAATAGTTAGTTAATGCTACTTTTGTAACTCCAATGAAGGGTAACATGGTCATTTGTCATGACTACTAATCTGTCTGATATTTTCCAAAACGGCCTGTTATTGTGGGACGGAGGGAGTAGTTTATTGGTTAAAGCATCTCAAGCCTTCCTGGAGTATGATAGAACCTAGTCAATTTTTTGTCCATGTAGGGGGCTTATTGTTCCTCAGAAAGAAAAGAAGAAAGAGAAGAGGCACAAATTAATGAGGAAACTAGGTCGTAGTAAGAGTGAAAGTGTTGATACCCACACTCAGCGGCAACCTGGTTTAGTTGGTTTGCTCGAAACCATGCGAGCCCAACTTGAGGTATGTTGTCCTAACTTTCTGTTCCTTATGAGTAGATTAATTAGGAGGCCACATTTCATTTTAACCCTCGGGTCCTCTGATATTCTAAAGTCTAAACTAATTAAGCCACCCATTAAAATTATATCTCCGCATCATCTGTACCATCAAAACTTACTTTTGAGCTTGGCACAAGATTTATGAAGGGCTCCCCAAAATTGCACACTTTTGTAGCACTGCACAACAGCACATTCTTGCTGTATCTCACCACAGTTTAAGACAATGATTACACTGGTTTTAATAACACAAACACATGATTTGCTGCAATTCAGCCACATGACTCAGTCAAAACACTCATGCAGCTAGCTCCACTAACAGACATGCATGAAAGATCACCTCCGCTAATTCCTGCATGCATGCATGGTGACCCTTTCCACCTTGCTGGCTCTAATTAGCATACAGCCACCACTGCTGTTTGCCAACCCGTCAACTATGCGCACACTCTGCGCTTCACTGACAATATGATCAACTATACACACCATCTTACACCACTGGCTTTCACCTCTTACTTACAGCACGTGACAGCCGTAGTGGCTTGCTCATGAAGTCTCTAGACTTGACTTACAGACTAAAACAAAGAATTGACTTGCACCTAATAAAAGAATTAACCCACACTAACATGCAACAAGGATTACACTAACAGTCTGATCAATATTATTCGAAGTGTAGTTTGGTCAAAGTTTGTCCATTTTTTATTTCTTTTATTTTGTCTATAAATCTTGATGAAGAAAATATTTTCGGAAAATTGCTGAATATATTGGAACTGTTAATTTTGTCTGATCCAATCTAGTGCCTGATTTGCTATGCAAAATTTTAAGTGAATAGCTATCTTCTGGTAGTTGGCACTTGGCACTTGAAAGTTTATAAAGTATAACTTGTTAAGTTTTAGGCTACAGTTCCCTATGTTATATCTAGGTGAGTCCAGCTTCTTAAAGCTTTTGAACATGCTAATTTTACATCTTCTGACTCCATTCTCCCCCTATTTATTTTGGATAGATAACAGAGTCCATGGATATTCGAACTAGACAAGGATTACTCAATTCTATGGCTGGCAAAGTTGGAAAACGGATGGACAATCTTTTGATTCCATTGGAACTATTGTGCTGCATATCGAGAGCTGAATTTTCTGACATGAAAGCATACCTTCGTTGGCAGAAGAGACAGGTTAGCCATTCTGTTGTGCAGTTGTTTCTAAATGACCTTGAGTTATATTTGCATTACGTAACATTATATGCTTCATTTGTTCCGTAGTTAAACATACTGGAGGAAGGCCTTATAAATCATCCAGTTGTTGGATTTGGGGAGTTAGGTCGAAAAGTCAATGAGCTAAGGAATCTTTTCAGAAAGATTGAAGAATCTGAGGTTTTAATCCTATTCAATGGAAGTTTTATGGTTGGCATTTTATAACCCTTGCATAGACTCACCATTAAATGAAATTCCCCTGATGTATTTTTGCTAGTCCCTGCCTCCATCTGCTGCGGAGGTTCAACGTACAGAATGCCTAAGATCACTGAGGGAAGTTGCCACTTCTCTATCTGAAAGGCCTGCTAGGGGTGATCTTACTGGTGAGGTTTGTCACTGGGCTGATGGATACCATCTGAATGTAGCATTATATGAGAAGATGCTTGGCAGTGTTTTCGACATATTGGATGAGGGAAAACTTACAGAGGTCACTACTTCAAATCCATGTTTGCAGTTTCCACGGAATAATTTCACCATTAGCCATGAAATTTCTCATACTGTTTTGCTTTAATCCACCAGGAAGTGGAAGAAATCCTTGAGCTCTTGAAGTCAACGTGGCGGATACTAGGAATCACAGAGACTGTTCATGATACATGCTATGCATGGGTATTATTTCGACAGGTGAATTATGATGAAGATGTCTCAATTGTCTATATTTGTGGAAATTATGTTTTTGTCCTCTACATGGCCTTAAATATCTTTGAAGGGCAGTCAGCTGTTTATGTATTGCTGATTAATGACCATGAGCTGGTCACTGAGTTCAGCCTTTATATTTGCATTACGTAACATTATATGCTTCATTTGTTCCGTAGTTAAACATACTGGAGGAAGGCCTTATAAATCATCCAGTTGTTGGATTTGGGGAGTTAGGTCGAAAAGTCAATGAGCTAAGGAATCCTTGCATATCATCATTAAAGAAGAAGAAACCAGTTAGAAAACTAGTTCAAACAGAGTTTGAGCTCATTAGCTCTGGCTGTAAACCACAGAGCAGCCTCATCTGCTATTGACCTTAGAACTACACCAACACTGGATGAGTCTCCATCGAGCACACAACCATTGTAGTGTTTCCAAACCTCCCAAGCAACAAGGATTATGTGAGAGTTGAAGCCCTTTTTGTGCTGCTAATCGACCATCTTCAGTGCATGGTACGGCACTTTCCAGCCTGTTTAAGGACAATAAATCACACTTGCCAAGTGAAACACATGCTAAAATGCAATGGTTTCATCAGATTGATCACAGATAGGCCAAAATGCTGGGTGTGGAAGTCCTCTCTTGGCCAATCTATCTGCCTTCCAACACCCGGTTCAGAACAACTAATGCTGTAATGCCCATGTTTTCCAGAACCTCGTGCCTTTTATCGAAATATCCACATCAGCCTGATTCAGGAAGGAGGTTAGGATAGGAATTCAAGTTTTCTGTGTTGGCAAAATTACCTGATAATCATCCCTTTGTACAAAATCCCAATGAAGTAGGATAAGCCATAAGTGTACAGCCAAATCTAAAACCCTTAGGTTTTGTTCAGTTTGATGTGGATTATCATGGAGGGACTGGCAGGGAACTGAACTATATTCCATGCCAATATCTGCCAACGCCTGCTTGAGACTAATTGTAACACCCTGCCTTCCACGAGCCGCCCCGCACAGCCCTTCCGAGGGGCGTGCACGCGTACACATAGCACCCTGCTTACACTTTCGTCCTCGCTTCGTGTAAAAGGGTTAACCCGAAGGTGCTATGGCTGGAAGACAAAGGCTTATAAGTTGCCTCCACCCTTGCTAAACTAGCAATGTGGCACTAAACACGTGCATCCCGCACTCATGGGTCACTACTGGGCCATACAAACTGGGCCGGGTGTGACACTAATATACTCTTTCGTAAACAATGTTGTGGAGAATATATTTCCTGCAAAGTCCTGTTCTATACTGTGCTACTGGTTTAGCTCTTGAAAATTGAAATAGGCTGGCCCCATAAGAGTGATAACTAATGTATGTTCTACAATACAGTTTGTTTTTACAGGAGAGCAAGGACTTTTGAAAGTTGTGATTGACCATTTAAGGAAGATACCTCTGAAAGAGCAGCGTGGTCCGCAGGAAAGGTTGCACTTGAAAAGCCTGCGTAGTTCTGTTGATGCTGAGGGTAGCTATCAAGACTTCACATTTTTCCAGTCTTTCCTGTCTCCAATTCAGAAATGGGTGGACAAGAAACTAAATGATTATCATCTACACTTCTCAGAGGTTTGTTTTCTGACCTGGTTTGATCTTGTGCTACACTGCATGCATGGGCAGTTATGCTATGGAAATATATCTTTACTCTTTGGAAGCTAATCATTTAGTTGCTATGACGTTTTGAGTTTGCTAATTCGTTAGATGTAGCAAATATTTACTATGCCGCTGTTTGCTGAAGATTTTTTTTTGGGTAACATGTCCCACTTCCTGTAGTCTTTTGTTCATTTGTTATTTGCTGCTGAATGTGCAATGCACAGGTGCATTAGGGTTGTTCATTGTCATTGCTGATAGCTAAATTAAATATGAATGCATTACCTTTATATGATTTCAAATATGTTGATTTCATAGTCTAACAGTAAATACCACGTCTCATAGTTCTGTCATGTCTCTCATTAAACTTGTCATCTTCATTTCTTTTCATCTTGGTCTGGTTATTTTTCATATTTTTCACCTCCCATGCATAAGTTTTACCACATGCTTTTCTTTTAATCTACTATTTTATCCATGTATGCATGATGTGCTAATCTTTATTCAGACTTTAGCATGTGGCGTACGCTAATCCGCTTGCGACGATATATCATTATTTCCCCCACATTAAGACTTTCTTTATATTTACAGGGTCCCAGCTTAATGGCCGATGTTGTGTCAGTGGCAATGCTTACGAGGCGGATCCTTGGTGAAGAAAATGACAAGGTGCTTATACTTTACCTTTGTTTCTAATTGCAGCTATTGCCTTCTCACTTTTGGCAATATATATAGTAACAATCTCTTCTTCTATGTGAATATATTCACTGTATGGAGAGCAGAACCGTCTTCACTATTTGCACATGGTTGAATTTGTATTTTGTGAACCCGTTTGCTTTTGTGCGTTAGGCACTGGAGTCTCCCGACAGAGATCAGATCGATCGTTACATCACGTCTTCAGTCAAAAGTGCTTTCTTGAAGGTGACCTTTGTTTGCTGCTGCCATTATTACATCAGTAGTGTAGTGAAATTTTCATTTATTTTCCTACCTGCGATGATTATAGATCACTTTCACACTTCTCATATGTGAACCCTTTAATCTTTATCAATTGCCACTGCCCCTGTACATTGCTTTTGATATTTTGTTGCTATCCGTTTTACCACCTTGACTCTTAGGGAAGCATAATACTAAATTATTTCCAATGTGAGCAATATTCTTCACAGCTGGAGATGTTAGACTGGTCAATGAAACATTCTACTATTTTCTTCTTTCGTATGAGTAACATGTTACCATTACATTGGTCATTGAAACATTCTACTATTTTTTCTCAGATGGCACATTCTGTGGAATTTAAAGCGGACACAACACATGAACCTGTTTTAGCGTCTCTAGCCGAGGAGACAAAGAAGCTTTTGAAGAAAGATACAACCATTTTTACACCTGTTTTGTCGAAATGGCATCCACAGGCAGCAGTTGTTTCTGCTTCCCTGATCCATAAACTTTATGGAAATAAATTGGTAGGTTATATCTGGCATATCTTATAAATGACTGAGGGTCTGTAACTTTGTGATTCTGGATACTTACATAGAAGTGTTTTGCCAGAGACCATTCCTTGAGCATGCTGAGCATCTTACAGAGGATGTGGTTTCTGTATTTCCCGCGGCTGATGCGTTGGAGCAATACATAATGTCTGTGATAGCTTCTGTTGCTGGAGATGATGGTTTGGATAGCATATGCAGACAAAAGATAGCTCCATATCAGGTTAGCTCAACCTTCCTCAAGTACCAAAACCTAGAATAGTGCAAAGCAATCCACGTGTTTGCCTTGACATGAGAGTATAAGATACTGTTTTCATTCGTTGCCATTGGATCAATCAATTGTGCTGTGTGGTTGGTTGGTGTTGTTTATCCTAATTCTCCCCTTTTGTTATGTCATGGTTGGTTTGGTGTTGTTTATCCTAATTCTCCCCTTTTGTTTTTTTAGATTGAAAGTAAATCTGGAACACTAGTTTTGCGCTGGGTGAACGGGCAACTTGAGAGAATTGAAACTTGGGTCAAAAGGGCTGCTGACCAAGAGGTAACACATTTTTTTATATAATTTTCTTCTTGTAACTCTGACTTCTTGCTAGTACAACCATTCACCATTTGATTTGAAATACCTGAGTTGTTTATATCCTTAGAAGTATCTTTCAACTTTCGACCTATTTGTTAGTTTAGCTCTAGCTGTAGCTCTACAAAGTAAAACATATATGCTCAGTGACAAGTTTCATACACTTGAGCTTTATGCTTTAAATAGTGACTATGTTATATAATATTTATAATAGTTAGCTGCTGAGATTTTAAGGTGTATATTGAAATATTAAATACACTAGTGCTTCTGCACATGCAGATAGTTCTTCAGTTGAACTGCATGTTTGTGTTTTGTTTCTGGGTTCTGTATTCCTGCCTCAAGACATGGCCATTCAACTTATGAAAAGGTTCAGAGAGTCCAGAATTCAAGGATTTCTGGAATCTACAGCCATGCATAAGTTTATAATTTCTTATGAAGCTTCACTTTTATGCCATAATCTCACAATTATTTTATTTGCACTTCATGGTTTTTTTTTCCTGAGATTTTGTTTGCAATGCTGTGTTGTAAAAAATGTTGATTCAGATAAAGGAATGTATTTGTTGAAGTTTAGCTTAACTATTAATGCATTAATAATAAGCTGTCTGGGTATATTCCCATGCCATTATGTTTGGAGCATAGGTGAAATATGTGAAAGGATATATTCCCATGCTTTGAGGGCATCGTAAAGTTTTCTTGCATCCTTGCCTGCTGCACCATTTATATATGCTTGCACTTTGCACAAGTTACTAGTAATGTTCTCTGTCATGACTGGCTTTGTCTGGCATGGCTCTGTAGCTTGGGCCATTACTGCAGCAACAGTGTCTGGTCCCCTATTTATAGAGCCAATCATACCCTGTCAAGAGGATATAACAAATCTGTCCCAGATAAATAATCTTACTCGAGGGATAAGCAACTGTAATTTCTAAAATATATAGAGAGGGCTGCTGTCTATAATATAGTCAAGGTGCTAGTGCCATTGCAACCCAAAGCATGATCATTCATCCTAAAAAATAAGTAAAGTGATGTTGAACTTAAATATACAGCTTTTCACTGCCTGAAAATTTGTATTCTAATGGCATAATACCATGTGAGTCATTAGATGATGATATGTGGTTAAAAAACGTGGCTGAAAAAAAAGAGAAATTTTAGTTACATGTATATTAGATCTTCTAAATATATGAGAAATGAAAATTTTGGTTTGATGTCTATACAAGAAGATACACTTGTGTGTTGAAATTATTTGAAATCGTCTTTTTTTATCAACATTCTACATTTATTTTTACTACTTACTTTCTACTGATTTTACATGTGGTCATGGCACATCTCTTATGTAAAAGTTTATGGGTTAAAATCATCTTTGTTTATCAACATTCTACATCGGAATTTATCAGTTTTTCCTGATGATTGAGCTGTTTATAAATTGCTTTCCACCCTTCTCTAAAGAGCAAAACACTGATTCCTCACAAACTGTTGCAGACTACAGATCAGTTTTTTGCATTTAAGGTGCCCATGCGAGATGGAGAATTAAATAGTCTCTGCCGTGGTCTTGACAAGGCATTCCAAGTTTATACACAGTTTGTTACTGCACCCCTAGGTTTGCACTACCATGTTCTTTCTCTAGATAAATTCTTTTTTGTTAACATGTCCACACTGCTATTTGTAATTTCTTTTCTTCCGTTGTAGTGTTTCTTGTTGTCTAAGGCAGATATTGTCCTTTGTACGTCTGCTCAATAATGTATACTTCCGTTATAGACATGCACATTTCAGCATGAATAGAGAAATATCATCTCATCTTTGCTGACCTTTTCTGATTCCATACTGCTTCATTTCTCTAGGCATTGAGTGACAATGGCTTTGTCTGCTTGCAGTTGATAAAGAAGATTTAGCTCCACCTGTTCCTGTTCTTACTCGATATAAAAAGGAGCTTGGAATCAAGGCTTTTGTAAAGAAAGAGGTCCACGAAGTTAAAACAGTTGATGAGAGGAAAGCAGCTGAAATTACTCAGCTTACAATGCCGAAGCTTTGTGTACGGCTTAACAGTCTATATGTGAGTTTCTTATTTACCATAGCTTAGTTTCTTTTGCCACAGCTCATGATTATTTGGAACAGTCTATATGTGACTTTCTTATTTGCCATACCTCAGTTTCTTATTTACCATAGTAGTGGAGAAGCATTTCTGTAATATAGTCAATAATTATGGTCTTCTATTGTATTTACGTTAAATATGCATTTTTAGTCAGTTGTATATTCCATGGTTCCTAGTCTGGTGTTATTTCCCATTTAAGTCTAGCTAAGCTAACATGTTGCAGTGTCAGTAATATCCTGGTTTAATATCAGTAGACAATGCTGTTCACAACCGAGCAAGTGTTCTGATACCATGCACTCCATCATGGTGTCAGCAATGCTTATGCTTTTGCCAGGATTTACATCAATGGACCATGCCGCATCCTTTCTCTTCCCTTGCTTATTGTGTAATAAGTTTAATCTTGCTCAGAGCTCTGACCAGAGTACATATGCAGTATGCTATCAGCCAATTGAGTAAGTTGGAGGACAGCATTAATGAGAGGTGGGCTCGGAAGAAAACTCAAAACATTAATATCAGTAAGTCTTTTCTTCTCTTCTGTAGTAGTTTCATACAATTTATCTCTTGATAATTGTACCACTTTCTAAATGGCTTGATCTTCCAGTCCAGTCCTTGTACATTAAAGCCATTCCTATATGCTTAATTTATTTGTCAGGACGATCAACAAGTGAAAAATCAAAGAGTGCTGTCCCCAGTCAGAAAAATCAATTTGATGGGAGTAGAAGAGAAATCAATAGTGCTATCGATCGTTTGTGTGAATTTACTGGTAAGGAAATATGTAAAAGCAGTGTTTTTCTGGAAGCTGCTATTTGGTATTAATACGTGAAGATTTTCTTTTCTTCATAGGAACGAAGGTTATATTCTGGGACCTGCAGCAGCCATTTATTGAAAATCTATACAAAAACAATATTCAGCAAACTCGATTGGAGACCATAACTGAAGTGCTTGATTTGGTATGTTGACAAACTTTCATATACATGAAATTGGGAAAAGAAGAACCTATGAATCATTCAAGAGCTGCCATGTGCCTCACTTTTATCTGTTCAATTATTTTTATCGGCTGACTAGATTTTTACGGAATTCACTCTCCCTGGTATATTTTTATGTTCCTTCCAAACTGGTACAACAACAACAACAACAACAACATAGCCTTTTGTCCCAAGCTAGTTGGGGTAGGCTAGAGGTGAAACCCAAAAGGTAAAAAAAAAAAACAGAAAAAGAGTTAGAGGAAAGCAGAAAGGAAAGCAAAGATCACGGCTCAGGCAAAATATCATGTCTAACTGTTGACATGCTATGTTTAACTAGAACAATTTATAGGCGTTTGATATGTGAATGCAACCCAAGCATGCTTAACATCATGTTTGACTGGACATGCAATGATGTGTCTATTAGGAATATTGTATAGCTGATCATATTGATTATAGCTTTCCTTGTATAGCTGATAGGCTTACCTTGTATACTTGATTGTATTCTTGTACTCCAAGCCATATTGGCTATATATACAAGAGGTCACCCCCTTGTTATGGGTGTGGTGTTTCCCAAACCGTGTCTCTCTACATGGTATAGAGCCTAAATCCTTCCTTTTTTTCCGCTGCCCACCCTCCTCCCGCGATCAGATTGATCTGATCGTTCCCTTCCCTGCGTCGCCAACCTGCCCCGGCGCCGCCGTTCCCTGACCACCATGTCCGGGATCACCGGCGACCCCTCGGCGCCGGCCCTCGGGATGCCTACCATGCCGGCGCTCGGCTCCTCCTCTCCGGCCACCGGGGCTCCCACCATGCCGGCCGCCGCCACTAGCAGCATGGCCGCCGCCCCCGCTGCCGGCTCCATGGCGGCCGCCCACCAGGCGCTTGCTCAGCACGTCGTCTGTCTCTT
>OAMR01000344.1:290206-326047 GCA_900205405.1 Echinochloa crus-galli
AACCAGCAGAGGGACAAGCACCGGGAGTTTATGAGTCACAAACCTCCTACCTACTCCCACTCTGCAGATCCACTTGATGCCGATGATTGGCTGAAGACTGTTGAAAAAAAGCTGGATATGGCTCAGTGCAATGATAGGGAGAAGGTCTTGAGATTGTAATAAATGCACTTTAATATTCTTTCGTTATGCATGGTTATGGATATTCACTTGTGACGTCTACCATATGTGTGTAAACTGATCCTGGCGCACATATGAGATGCATCTGGTTTTGCCTTCAAAACCGGGTGTGACAAGATGCTGACAATATCTCTAAGAGGGCCAAGAACTTGTTGTTTCAAATGGCCCCCGGGAAGCCCAAGTTCAAAGTATTCAATTTCATTTGGAATGAAATCATCTACTGCTCCTATGATGCTTCCAGTGGCTGTCACTATGCCCCATACATCTTCCATATGATCAAGCATGTGTCTGGGGTAAATATCTTGTCTGACAAGCTTCATCTTCCATACAAATCTCCTCAGGGCAAAATTTCACAGCTCCTGAAAATTAAGTCCAAAGCTTATCAAGGTGCTCCAACTCCATCATCTCAAGGTGCTTCTTCTTCCCAAGCTCCTCCATCAAAACGGCACCAATTGAAACACTTGGTGCTAGTTCTTATCTAATCCAAGCCGGTTAAAGGTTACATGCCCATTCCTACATATATACTACCATATCCGTAACAGAAAGATGAGAAGCATATACTCTCTCCTTTACGACTCGCCTTTTGTCATCTTCTTTTTGGATTTCCAACCTTTTGCATAAATTTGGTTCCCTGTCCAAGGGAGCTAGTAGCTTGGTGATGATGGATTTTGTTATTACCCAGCCGTCATTGTCCTTGCATGACAGTTAAGGATACAGACCTTGTCGAGAAAGGCGGATCATCAAGCGCTAGATTTTTCTTCAAAAGAAGAAGTATAAAGAAAATTTAAATAAGAAAACTGGATTTGGAATCAACAACTACTGGCTTAAAGTAAGCCATCTGTAGGTGGAGCTGATGATATTTGGGATGCAAAACCATCATTACCTCTTTCTAACGAAGCTAGAGGATCACAATTTGAGGTCGGTGGGCTCTACATGCATCTTTTCGTGAGACGAGACAACGTTACACAATCATGATGATGTAACCGCATTGCAACAGGCACACTAAAAATTGGTGTGTAATATTTATGAATATACAAAAAAAAACTTCAGGCATTCAAGTGATCAGTTCCCCCCAAGTACACATCTGCAGAGCTGCTAACCGAGCAATGTGCATGCTGAAGCACAGAGTGGTTAGGATAACTCCATATTGTAATGCACTCTTAGCAAATCTACAACTGCTCATCATTTCAATTCGGTCGTTGGACATGCCGAGTTGGCGGTCCCTGCATTTGAAAAATCGCTCACTTGCTGCAGCTCCATCGTTGATATGGAAATGGCGGCAATGCCATGACAGGGACAATGCCCCTCGGCCAATTGTAATTCTTGGTACGGTTTGTCCTCGCTGGCTTTGCTTGCGTTGCGCGTATTGTACGAGCAGAATATATATGCGAGATGTCAACTTATACAAGTCCGGCGTGAGGACGTCGATGCCAAAATATCCGAACCTACAATAGCATTTCTCCATTGGGATCGAGCTCCCTGCCCCTCCCTATTTTAGAATTTGTTCGTCACCCCCATATCAGCGTCATGACCTCGACGTTGCGCTTTATCCTGCAGCATATTATACACACTAGCGAATTTACAACCGCAATTATTTTACCTGCAGACACAAATAACATTGTTTTATTTGCAATCACGGGGATGACGCGAATTTCTGTCCTTAGTAAGAGCAAATATAAACATGTGAGTTCATACACCTCGGCCAATGCGCGTCCGACAACGTGTTCGAAAGAGATTATAGTTATACTACCTGAAACACCATTTTGAAAATTATTCGAGGGGGGATGGTCCGTGTTGAGACTTGACTGATCGGAGAGCTGAACAACACTGCATCCTCTGGTGATCCGACAAGTAGGCCTAATAAAAAGGCAGTGGGTACCTGCCATCTCTAGCTCACTCCTTGCAGACCTGGCTCTCCCTATAAATTGTCTCTGTCGGAAGATCCTGTACAGTGTCGGATCTTCCTGGCCGGAAGATCCGAGACTGTGTCGGATCATCCGACCCTCTGATATTTTTCTGAGAATTTTTGCAGGATTTTTTAAACAGGCCTATTCCCCCCCCCCCCCCTCTAGGCCTAGTGTTGGTCCTTTCAATCAGCAATTCCTCTTCTGATTTCCTCGGATAGAAGCAACTCGAGCTCCTCTCTCTCTCCATATTTTCTTCCAATCTTGCGCCGCTCCCCATCCAAGCTCGAAACCAAGCAAGATAGCACACAACCACGAGATCCAAGCACATCAGCACAACGGTGCCCAGCCGGCCATGGGGATGGTGCCCAGCTGGCCATGGGAAAGGGGAGGAAAAGCCCATTGACTTCGATTGGAGGCTGTGCGGCATCCATGTGGACTATGGTGCTTCAATTTCGGCTGTGGGGCATCGATTCAATGCGGTGGAGCTTCGATTTGGGCGTCGTCGATGCAGAGCAAGTGAAATCGAGCTCCATCGGACGTGCTACGTGCATCGTCACGCGGGCCTCCGATAACCGCGAGCTCTATCAGGCTATGCGCCGTCGCCACGGGCCTCCGTCGTGTCGCACACAAAGAAGATGGCGAGCCTACCGGGAGGATGAGCGAGCGCGGCGGCGTGGACTGACCGACCGCCGCCGCCGCCGCCCCAGATCTGCGGTATGGGGGAAGAAGAAGGAAGACAGACGCAGGTGAACTGAGAAGAAGGTGAGGGGATGCATCGTTATGGACTTGTACAAGTCTGGCTTAGCTAGTATGCGGGGTGGGAGCGTTCTAGCGTGGCCTGGCTAGCGCCCCTTTTTGCATTAGTTGGGCCTGGCTTAGCAGGCTGGCCAGGCAACCAAACGTCCAAAAACTGCATAACATAAGCCTGGTCAGCCCTTAGCCATCCAACCAAACGCACTCTAAGTGTACTTAGATATGAATATGGTTCATGACACAAGAAAGGGACGGAAGGCACCTGATTGCATTCATTTGCACGAAATATTCGCTGTGTATATCATTGAGAAATTATTTGGACGGTCCAATGCAAACATCTAATTGCTAGAGAGGATAGATGTCCCAACCTTTGCTTGAAGGCGTGCAGGACCGGGGTTCGAACCCCGACCAGAAGGCTCCAGCTCTCGAGTACGTACTACCACCGAGCTACATGCTCGTCTGTACTGCAAACATCTAATAATTAGAAGATAGTCGTCTTTTTCGTACGACTAGTTTGAGCCTTATATTAGGGATGCATGCTAAATGTTAATGTCACCACCACTATGCTCTAGAAAGTATGGATCGTCTCTAATGTGTGCGCATTCCCCATTTCTGGAGATAGACTCAAAATATTCTGCTGGTTGGTTATGTGTTTTCAGTGGAGTAGAGCTTGTATATGTTTATAATATGAGAAATAACAATGTGCAACTGGAAAGAGCTGAAGATTCGAGGAAACTTTTTTCTCCAATTTTCACTAGGGTCTCAATAATTTGCATATGGTTCATGGCACGTACAAGGAAGGGACGGAAGGTTATTTGTGATTATTATTGACAAGATTGCGACAATGAAAGCTATCGGTAGGCAACTACAGCAACTGATAGTGTGTCAAATAAAAGGATGGCATCATTTTGTCGTGGAGGTCGTCTCAAGTTTATAGTTTTAGTTTTGTGGTGTTTTTTAAATTGTTACGTTGATGTTTGCTCTCTGCACTTTTATGGTGATCGAGATGTTAATGCTGCTCCATGTTTTTTTTTCTCCGCTGCCACCATCTTAAGATCGTTTCATCAAATAAATCGGATTGTGTACGAATGTGACGTCCCCTCTTAGTTCTAGAAGATAAGACACTAGCTAGAGAAATCCGCATCCATTGATGTATAACGAAAAACGCTACACATTGAATGCTGAGCAAATTGAAAGGATAAGGACGTGTCCGAGTCTTTTCTCTAGTATATATAAATACGTCTCTCTGGTATATATAGTATATAGTTTCCCACACGTATATACTAGTAGATAAAAAGACGTGTCCAATTTTGTATTCAATTATTACCGGAGACTTACGTATTTGCTCTGCATTTGACATCTACGTGTACATGATCCTTATTCCGTACATGCACTATGCGGCAAAGCCTCACAGCAGTCACAGGCCACACGGCTAGCTCAGTGAGCATCTAAGAGTGGTCAAAAAATAAAGTCCTAAAATACTAATTTTGAGACCTTGTCAAAAAATATTGGGAGGGAAAAATACCCTTTCAACCAACAGTTCCAAAAAATTAGACTCAAAAGCAGCCACGTCATCCATTACGAGGCCGCTACTTGTTTTTTTGCCGGGGTGAACAGTAACCACGATTATTTTCTCCGTCCTCTTTTTTCCCGTGGGGGTACGGTATCGGGAGTTTTTTTTCTCCGTCTTTTTTTCCGCGGGGTATTGGGAGCTCGGAGAGTGGAGTAAATTTGGCTCAGTATTAGGCACGCGGAAAAAATTGAGAACCAAATTGGGCACTATTGGAGCATTGTTTTTATTTTTTACCCAAAACTGATTATTGAGAGTGTTTATTGGATGCTCTTGGAGATGCTCTTAGTTCAAGCAACGAGTGGTCGCAGAGCCCTAGGGATGCAAGTGGATATCAAATGATGTTTTTTATTCAATCACTTTAGTTTATTTTACCTTCTAAATTAATTGCATGTGATGTTATTTTAGTTTATTTTTTTAAGTTTTAGATCGTGCCAACGACCTAAAAATAAATAATGATACTTGCATCCCTACTCACATGCCATTGTCGTGCCCCTGTGTATATGCGGATCCCAAAAATCATGATTTTTGGATGTAGAAGACAAACAAGATCAAAATTATGAGATTATTTACAGTTTGTTGTCTGGTTTTACACTTTAAAGTTAGAAACTAGATTACTCTGCAGTCGAAGGGTGTAACCTCGTTCTTCCTGCTATTTTGGGCACCAGGCTGGGGATAAAGGATAAGAACGAGAGCAATTAGCATGTTTAAACCAAGTACAGCTGAAATTAAGATCGATGGTGGTGAGGATGCGACATCTTTTGCACTTACCATGCATTGGCTATGCGGTCTCATCACAGAGAGCAAGGGAAAGACGAAAAGGGCTAGCTCTTCCAGATTAAGTAACAAGATCATGACAAGTGCTACGGGAGGAGGCCTTTTTAGTAGTGCGTCAATTAGAAGGATGCTGATTTATACTCGCACGCCTAAAAGATTTAGACCACATGATCGAGAAGAACACTGAAAGACGTAGACGATGCTGGTCCTGGGGAGGGCTTTCGCTACACAGCTTTCTAGCTAGACACTCTCTGTCATGCCCACATCGAGACACAGCGAATGAAGCAGAGGGAGGCTGGGGCTGTACCTGTACGTTTTCTAAATGTTGAATGAGACAGTGGCCTGGAAGTGGGCCAGACTACATGCGTCGTCGTCGGCTGCCACTGTGGTAGCCGCACCAATCCATACGACGGCGTCCTGTTCCTGTCCCGGTCTGGCTACAGTACTCCATGGCTTGGGCCACTTTGCGAAGAGACAAGACAGTGCGTGGCTAGCGCGCCACTATGGATCACGCCATGGACTAGGCCGGCCTTGGACAATACAAGCCTAAGTTGTACCGTACCATGGACCGGGCCGGCAACCATACGGGCCCAAGTTGTATCCGGGAAGGGCTCCCCGCGCATATCCGCAGATACTATGTGCCGAGACCAACTCCCTGGGGAGAACGGCATGGCCTATCGTATAGCTGCTCTTTTGCCTTCGGCACAATGCCTCATGTGACGTACTTGCATCTCGCAGGAAAGAAAAACTCTCACTGTCGCAATTGACTTGGACTACATTATTGCAACAAATACCATCGCACAATTTTCCACAACACGAGCTGGGTCTACAAAGGGAACAATGATAAACGACAAATGACACCAAATCAATGAAGCTGGAAAATCATCTACCTTGCTCGCTCATTTACCTTTTAGTCCAAGTTTGCCGAGGAACTCTAGGATGTTATCATCGGATCGGAGCTACCACCTTCACTCATGGCCCTCTTGGCCTTCTCCTTCCAATCGGTAGCATTCCGCCTGTACTCCACGCTCCTCTCCCCTTCCATCACCTCCCTCACGCACCTCTCCACCTCCTCCTTCCTGACCACGCCTTTCTCATCCGGTCGCACTCGCACGCCAACTCGCCACACGTCCTCGATGTACTTGGCGTTCATGGTTTGGTCTGACCACTGGGGCATTGCCACCATCGGCACACCCGCACCTATTCCCTCCATCGTCGAGTTCCACACGCAGTGCGTCACGAAGCACCCGACAGCCGGGTGCGCCAGCACCTCGAGCTGAGGACTCCATGTCACAATGAGGCCTATAGATGGCCGTTTGGCCCGCGGCCCATGGGCCGGCCCATGGCACGAAATTTTGGCCTGGTCCCGGCACGGCCCGGCATGATGTTAGACGGGCCCGGGCCGGCCCGGCACGTCCTTTGGGCCGGGCCTGGGCCGCTGCGCCAGCCCATGGGCCGGCACGGGCACAGCACGATTAAGGGTTGGCCCGATGAGGCACGATGGAAAGCACGCCTAGTCACGTTTAATTGCATTTTGTATATGTGTTTGTATGTCAAAATATAACTTAATATGTATCAGGTACCTTTGACAACTCCGAGGCCCTGACGATCCATAGAAAGTCCTTGCTGCTGTTGTACAACCCGTCCGCCATCTCGGCCATCTGGACCAGGTCTGGTTTCGCGAGGCTGCCGAAGGACACGTACACGACCGAGCGCGCCGGCCTCGTGTCCAGCCATGCCTTGTTCACCGCCGTCAGAGGGGTGTAGAGGTGGAAGCCGTAAGACGTGTCCTCCGGCAACCGGTTGTCGAGGTACGCCGACGGCACGGTTGGGCCGACCGTCTTGGCTCCCCAAGCAGACGCCATGTACTCCGACTCCTGAGGCTGCAGCTCATGGAACGAGTTGACGAGGACGTGGTCGGCCGTGTCCAGGCCGATGAACTGGTTCACGAGCAGGTCCAGGTACGCGCGGTCGCCCGGATCGGTCAGGAACGTCGGCAGATCGCCGAGCCGGAGCCCGGCCGGCAGCCTGGGGAGCTCGAGCTCATCGAGCGGCTGCTGCTTGTCGCCGCCGAAGAGCGGCGCCGCCTCCAGCAGCAGCCCGGCCCACGCGTGCCCGTACGCCACGTCCACCGCGCACGGCTGCGTGAAGAACGCCGCGCACGCCGCGCCGCGCCGCCGCGCCACCGGCTGCGCCCACGGCAGGAACGCGTCGTACACCACCGCGTGCACGGGGCGGCCCCGCGCCGCCTCGGACCGGAGGAGCGCGCCCACGGTCTCGGACCCGGCCGCCTCCAGCCGGGCCGTGTACGCCTCGATCCCGCCGGCCTCGTCGAAGCCGCCGCGGTCGCAGCCGTCGGAGACGGCGGCGACGTGGACGGCGCCTACGGGAGACGGCTGCTGCTGCTAGCCGCCGCCACAGCCGCTCTGGGCGAGCACGAACCGGGTCACCGCGAGCGTGCACCGGACGCCGCGGTGCGCGGCGAGGCGCTTGGCGAACTGGAGGATCGGGTTGATGTGCCCCTGGCTCGGGTTCGGGAGCAGGAGGATGTGGATGCTGTGCTCTGGCTCTCGCTCTGGCTCTGCCATGGTTGGGTCACTCAGCTGCGTGCGCTGCGGGCACTGCTTTTAAACTAGTGCTGGGTTTGTGTGCCGAAAGTCTTATCGTTACGTTGACCTGGAGTATACAAATAATGTTGCTAGCTGACGTATTGCAAATGGACTATGGTCAGTGAAATGAGATTGTAATACTGTCAGTGATGGGGATATATAGAAAACGATGTATTGTCTGGTTGTCAATGGCCCTGTTTAGTTCCCTTCAAAACCAAAAATTCTCTCTCCAAACTTCACTATTCACCTATCACATCAAATCTCTCCCCATGCATGGAACACTAAACATGGGTAAATAAAAAAAACTAAGTACATGGTTTTGATGTACACGACGAGACGAATTTTTTGAGCCTAGTTAGGTCATGGTAGGACAACGATTACCACAAACAAACGAAAGTGCTACAGTGTGCTACAGTGTCCGATGTGACATTTTCATCAAACTTCACTTTCTCTTTTCCTCAACTAAACACCGCCATTCTCATCTTGTAATAAAACAACCTGACTGACTGCAGGAATCGCGTACTACGCGACATGCATAAACTGCCTGGAGCAGGCGCATTATGAACAAGATCACGCGTGGTTTATTCGATGTTACACAATTATATTTAGTGTTTGCGTAGTGAGTAATTTCAATATTCTTTATGGCCTAGTGTCCGGGGCGGCTAAGCAAGCAGCCAGTCACGATCCCTCTGTATGTCAAAAGTCTCCCTTTCTGTCGTTCGAGCTCACCATGCGTCAATCATTGTGGCAAAGAAGGTTTAATTGTCCGAACAAAAGTGTGTGAAGGAGAACTTCTCAGGATGAAAACTGTAGCTTGGAGAAAAGCAAAGTATGGATAAGTATAACGCAAGCACTATGCCAATATGGACTGCAGGCGGGGGAGTGGCCGGAGTAGGGGCTGGCTGCGGCGCGCGACGGGGTGCTGCCCGAGCCGCTCAGCGCCTCGCCTCAGCCGAGCGACGCCGGGGGCCGCGGGGGGAACTAATCACCCGGATAGGCATAGTGTCGGATAAGATAGGAATCTACATTCTAAATATCAAAATATCAAATTTTGGGTATTCGGATTTGGATACAGTGTTGGATACTAATTATCCAAACTCAAATTTATACGGGCATAAACCCCTCCAATCGAATATGAACTCGGATACAAATAGATAATATATACTATTTATACTCTAACGGTGGAGGAACAGAGAGCGAAGCGGCATAAGGAATTGAGGAATTTGGAATTTCCTTGAGTCACGACGAAGATTTGCAAACTTGATTGCAAAGGAACTTAGGATGTTCACTTGTGAAATCAATAAGGTATGTGGTGATTTTCTCTTGCTGTTTTTCGTAGATGGTAGCTATAGTTGCATCAGAATCTGAGTTATTCTTTTCAATATAATACGCCTGCCGTATTATTAAGGAATTACAAGTTCTCCAGTAAAATTTGGATTTCTATTTTCCTTTACGCTAGGCTAGGATTGAAGGCCCACTTAATAATCTTCGTGGGAGTTTTCTTGGCATGAACTCATATGATGAGAGTTTTCCTGCCAAAGAACAAAGGTTGTCCAAGTTTTAAATGGAGTGTTTGTCCTACCGCAATCACAACGTTATTTCTTTTTCGGTTGTGTGTTGATGCTAACTGGGCAAGCATAATAGTTCTTTGAACTTACATTTTCTAAAAATTATTTGGATGTCAGAGTATCTACCGTTCCTAGACACATTATCGGTAATGATGGCTGGCCGACATAGAATGTAGATTCCTATCTTATCCGAGGTTGCAGCTCCACCGCCACCTCTTCCCTCCCTCTTCCTCTCTCTCCTTCTCCCTTGGTCTCTACTGTCCTCGGCTGTCGCACGTCACCGGGGAGGCTCTACTGGTCTTCCCACGGTAGATCCAACCACTTGGGGTCTGGATCTAGTGCTTCCTGCTTGAGGAGCCGCGGGCTGCTCTCTCCTCGGCGTCCTCGTTGCCGTCTTCAGTGCGTCGCCATTGGTGGCCATGTTTGCATCCCCTGCAGATCCAGACGCTTGGGGCCTCGATCTGGCCACTCCTGCTTGGGGGAGGCTTGAAGCTGCACAGGGCATGGCCTCCTTCTACGATGGCGTGTCCCTTCCATTCGCGGGATGGGATGCTGTGGCTGGCACGCGACCTTGGTGGTGCTTGGGAGCGGCAATGGTGTGGGCAGTTGTGCGAGCCGTCAAGGGCTCAAACGGCGGGGTGTTTCCACAACACTTGTTGTGCGGGTGTTGGCTTGGTGTGGGCAGTTGTGAGTTTTGGGGAGCCATTAGTGAAAGCCATCTCGAGCTCCCTCGAGCTAACGATGGTGACGCCTTCCGGCGCCGCAGGCCTTCTTGGAGGCATCGTTGTAAAGCTCCCTTCTCTCACAACCTTGGGTACTCCGGGTGAAAACCCAGTCTTTGTTTTTCAAGGATGGGCGACGATGGCATCCTAGACGTCATTTCTCTTCTTGTGGATGTCGCTTTGGAGGTCCTTTGCCTGTTCTTTCGCGATTTCTAGCAGTGGCCACCTCTTTTCTCCCCTTCAGTGCTCCTTCCTCCGTGTTCCTCAGGCTCAACATGCATTGGTTATTGGCTCCGGCTGTTGTTTGGTTTGTCCTCTACTGACAGCCTGACACCTCTGCTTCGTTGTCGAACTCCTATTGGTGGTCTCATCAAATCATATGCCGGGTATCTTCTATCAATTCCTGTCGTCATTCCCCCTCTTTTGGGCATCGAATGCCGGTACATTGAGCTCGGATGGACCTAATGGTGTTGCCATCAGGTTGAAGGGAGGTCGTTGTAGGTTGAAGGGAGGTCGTTGTTTTCAGCACGCTGGGGCCGGCGTGCTTCCCCCACCGTTAGTCCCCATCCTGTCGACGGTAGGGCGGCGTAGCTACGAGCAGCGTGTGGAGGTGCAAGGGGCCTGGCGGTCTGACAAGTATGTTGTTTGGTATTGGACATTCTCGACGATTAGCGGTTGTTCTTTGGCTAGCGTCATGATTTTCTTTTCCAAAGTGGTGATTCCTTTGTCTTTTTATAGTGTAATTGTGATCTTCTTGCTTGTATTGCACTGTACTGACAGTTGCTGATGTAATTTGTGGTTTGCCATATTTATTAATAAAAAGTTGAGGCCGGCCAATTCGCTTGTCGTAGCTGCTCGAAAACTATGCCTATCCGATAGAGATCCGAGAGAGAGAGAAACTATTTGTATTGTAGCCGGTTTGTTTACATCATCTACCGCCGCCGCCGCCATATTCTTCATTAGATAGATCCTACTCTGCAATTCTTCCTGGCCGTAGCTTGCCATCAATTCCTTGCGCCATGGTCCCTTCTGCTTGCGTCCTGCTCGACCGCACCGTTACCGAGTATAGGACCACCGTACTACGCCCCTCTCCTTCGCCATGTCGGCGAAATTTTCAGGTACCTTTGCCATCTCCGAGGCCCTGACGACCCATAGGAAGTCCTTGCTGCTGTTGTACAACCCCTCCGCCATCTCGGCCATCTGGACCATGTCTGGTTTCGCGAGGCTGCCGAAGGACACGTACACGACCGAGCGCGCCGGCCTCGCGTCCAGCCATGTCTTCGTCGCCGCCGTCAGAGGGGTGTAGAGGTGGAAGCCGTAGGACGTGTCCTCCGGCAACCGGTTGTCGAGATACGCCGACGGCACGGTTGGGCCCACCGTCTTGGCTCCCCAAGCTGACGCCATGTACTCCGACTCCTGAGGCTGCAGCTCGTGGAACGAGTTGACGAGGACGTGGTCGGCCGTGTCCAGGCCGATGAACTGGTTCACCAGCAAGTCCAGGTACGCGCGGTCGCCCGGATCGGTCAGGAACGTCGGCAGGTCGCCGCGCCGGAGCCCGGACGGCAGCCCGGGGAGCTCGAGCTCGCTATCGAGCGGCTGCTGCTGCTTGTCGCCGCCGACGAGCGGCCGCGCCGCCTCCGGCGGCAGCAGCAGCCCGCCTGAAACCAGGGAAGAAAAGATTGGGCAGTATATGCGGGCCGTGCAGCCGGATCTGCGGGTATTCGACGCCCCGGGGGTAAGCTGCCTCACCTTGGTGCGCCCACTCTCATCCAATCCGATCACACCAGGTTACGGGCGGCACCTGGTCTCCGGCTCCGTCGCCGCCGCCGCCGACAGCCTGGTCGTCCTCTACGCCGGCGACTACCGCCCGGCCGCCTCGTACCATGGATGGTACCTGCTCGTGGACGCCGCGTCTTCCTCGCTCTCCACGATCCCCGGCATCCCCTACGTGGAGTGCTACTCCTACACGTGCGGCGGCTACGGGACCGTCGTCATGGCGGCACGCCGCCAAGGCGGCGGCGGCGGCGCCTTCGTCCTCGCCGAGCTGCTCTTCCGCTTCCGCCGCGGGGTGCCTACGGGGGCCTTGCTCTGCCTCTGGCGGTCGTCGTCGTCGTCGTCATCCGAGCAGAGGAGCGAGTGGGTCTACAAGGTCGGCAACCTCCCCGCCCAGGTGTGCTCCCCGTGGACGGTTCACCAGTCCTTCTCTGTTCAAAGCAGGAGCCTCCTCTGCTGGGCTGATCTTGTCCACGGATTGCTACTCTGCGATCTGAGACGCCATTGTTGCGATCGCGAGGTCGACTCGTCGGACTTGGCGGGCATGTCTTTTGTTCCGCTGCCTTGCTCCATGAGCAAAAAATGGCGGTGGAACCCACGTGACATCCGCACGTACCATGGCCTGCGTCGACGGCACCATCAAGTTTCTCACCATTGATGGCATCAGGGAGGGCCGCCCAATCTCGCTCGTAACCTATACCCTTGACCTGGACGGGCCATCGTCATCCCCTGCCTGGACACAAGACACGGTGCTGCGTCTGGATGATCTCTGGGCAGATGAGACGTTCATCTCCCTGGGCTTGCCAAAGATCACGCCAGTTTTCCCTAGCCTGAGCACGCAGGAGCATGACGTCGTCTACCTTTGCATTCCGGGTGATGTGGATCTAATGGAAGGCTTCAAGGTTAGGAGTGTGAAGGCCATGATCTCTGTTGACACAAGAAAAACCAGGGTCATCTCCGCTGACCAGGAAAACTGCCCAAAAATATTGTTGAGGTCGCGTTTCCTCATTGCCTTCAATGCCTCCCACCAGGGCTCAAAGTATCACCAGGTACATACTGCTACCACAACGTAGAACACATACTTAGTTTGATCGAATCCAATTGCATTGTTTTTATGCTTTTGTGTAGCTGGCTAGCTAATACTAACGATTGAATGTGAATTCCTGTTTGTTTACATCCAGTTAGAGTAAAAATTTACTGACTTATTAGACCCACAATGCTCCGTATGATGACATGATCGACAGGCATATGTGTCTATCGGCAATTATGTTTTGTCTTAGCAAAGGTTATCTCTCCGGCAGCCTGCTCCCGTGGTCCTGTGTTCAACCTCACCACATCACATGAGGAAAAAGATTTCTGCTTGCTGTCTTTTGTTTGGTGTAGAATTTGGTGCCATTTACTTTTCACTTCTTATTAAGATTAGACGACTGTTCCTTACATCTATACCCCTTAATAAACCACCAATGCAATTTTTTCTATGTCCACCCCAATCTTCTATCCCGCTGAGATACCTTTGCTTCATTCACTCCTAAACGTAAATAGATTTTGAATTCAAATTGGTAGGAGCCTATCTCGTGTATCACACTATCACGTGGGAGCATTACTTTCCAATTAAAATTTAACACTGAATTCAAAGCTTTGAGAAGTGCAAGTGTTAGCATATATGTTCCTATTTCAGTAGGCTATCGTCATGAAATGCCTTGGAGATGACCATAGCGCGATGTTGTTATTATGTCGGCATTCCTAGTTAATCTTAGAATGTACTCCGTACTACACTGTTGATATGTGCTAGCATTAAATTGAACTGTGATATCCATAATTGTTGTCGACACCCTGTTTCTGCCAAAGTTCTCCCAACTTTATTTTTGAATGAAAGAGCCAATTATATTTGTTCTGCAACCTATGTTATTTTGTGCTGCAACCTACATTTGTGAGACCACCCTTGAAGTAGGTAAAAAGTTGTTTGTATTTTGACAAATATATATGTGTCTGTTTCTGCTAGAGAGCTGTGGAGGCAATTGGGACGGGGGCAAGTGGAAAAAGGGTTAAGTTTGAATGATCTCAGGAACGAAATCATGTCAAGTTGAAGCTTTGAACGTACAATCTATCTCTTCGTTATGTCATGTGCAATTAGCATCATCACATGGTCTTTCTTAGCTGCTGGGGAGATCATGGCTTAATGTGTTCTGATTTAGCTAAGACTTGATCAATATTATTGCTATGTTATGATCGGATATTAGTAGCAGTGTTGAATGGCTAGTGGAGTAGTGGTAATATTTACCGGTTGCTCGATCTATGGCACTTTGGATTCTTGTGCTTGTGGGGATTATCCATATACTCCCTCCGGTTTAGTAAAAGAAGTCGTTTTGGACAAGGTTTGAGTCAAACATTGGGAATATAAATCATGAATAATATTTAAGTCGTTGAGTTTGAAAATGTGAAAATTATATAAATAGATTGGTCTTGAAAATTACTTTCATAAAAGTATACATATATAACGTTTTAAGAAACAGTATGAACCATGTACCAACACAGGTGGCCCTTATCCCTCTGTCCCATAATAAGTGCTCTTTTAGAAAATTGCACAATAATAAGGATAGAAAAAGTCTTATATACCCCTAATTAATCTGTTTAATTGGTTTTGGTAATTATGCATGCCGGTAATTAACTCATCATCCAATCTATACAAAGCTTTTGACTCGTGAACTGGGCTACAACTATTAAATAAACTCTTTTGTAAAGGTCTAAAACCTATAACAACATTTTTTTATGGGATAATATTTAAACTCTAAAAATGCACTCTTTAGGAGACAGAGGGAGGGGGCGAGACTTCACAGCATCATTTTCCATTCATTATTCCGTTCAAATGACACGTTGTTGAACAATACAGAAATTTCAAGGAAAGACCAGCTAGGGAAGAAAGACGACAGAGCAAAATAAACCAGAACATCGAATGGATCTACCCGGCTCATTCAAACTTTTAATCCCAACTTGCAAAGAAACTCTAGGATGTTGTTATGTGAGCTGCCACCTTCACTCACGGCTCTTTTCGCCTTCTCCTTCCATCCAGCAGCATTCTGCTGATACTCCATGCTCCTCTCGCCATCCATCACCTCTCCCACACATCTCTCAATCTCCTCCTGCCTGACCACACCCTCCTTGTCAGGCCGCACCCGCACGCCCACTTGCCACACATCTTCAATGTACTTGGCGTTCATGGGTTGATCAGACCACTGCGGCACCGCCACCATCGGCACGCCGGCACTCAGCGCCTCTGTCGTCGAGTTCCATCGGCAATGCGTCACGAAGCATCCAACGGCCGGATGCGCTAGCACCTCGAGCTGCGGGCACCATGTCACGATGAGTCCCCTCTCCTTCGCCCTATCGGCGAAGCTCTCAGGGATCTTCTCGGTCTCCGATGCCCTGACCACCCACAGGAATGCCTTGCCGGAGTTGTACAGGCCCTCCGCCACCTCGGCCATCTGGACCGGGCCCGGTGCAGAGATGCTGCCGAAGGAGGCGTAGACCACGGAGCGCCGGGGCCTGCCGTCGAGCCAGGCCTTCGTCGTGGCCGTCAACGGCGTGTAGAGGTGGAAGCCGTAGGCCGTGTCGTCCGGCAAGCTCTTGTCGAGGAAGGCTGACGGCACGGTTGGACCCACCATCTTGGCTCTCCACGTAGACGCCATGTAATCCGATTCCTGCTTGCAAGATGTCGACGATCATCATTGATCACCTTATATCCAGGATTTCTTAGCGAGAGTGACTGATGATGATAGGTATTGGGTGACATATATACCTGTGGCTGCAACTCGTGGAAGGAGTTGACAAGGACGTGGTCGGCCGTGTCGAGGCCGTTGAACTGGCCCACCAGCAGGTCCAGGTACGCCGGCTTGTCGCTGGGCTCGACCAGAAACGACGGCATATCGCGCCGCCGGAGCCCGGCCGGCAGCCCGGGCAGCAGCTCCGCCAGCTCCCGCTCGTCGGCGAGCGGCGGCCTGATCCGCCCGGCGAAGGCGTGCGCGTACGCCACGTCCACCGCGCACGGCTGCGTGAAGAGCACCGCGCTCGCCGCGCCGTGCCGCCGCGCCACGCGCGGCGCCCACGGCAGGAACGCGTCGCACACCACCACGTGCACGGGGCGGCCTCGCTCCGCCTCGGACCGGAGGAGCTGCGCCACGGTCTCCGAGCCGGCCGCCTCCAGCCGATGCAGGTAGGCCTCGACCTCGCCGGCCTCACTGAAGCCGCCGCGGTCGCAGCCGTCGGATCGAGATGGCGGCGACGCGGACGGCGACCCCCGAGGACGGCGGGTGGCCCTGGCTGAGAACGAACCGCGTCGCGGCGAGCGTGCACCGGACGCCGCGGTGCGCGGCGAGGCGCTTGCCGAACTGGAGGATCGGGTTGATGTGGCCCTGGCTCGGGTACGGGAGCAGGAGGACGTGGATGCCGTGCTCTGTTCCGTCGGCCATTATGGTTTGGTCGCTCGCTCGCTCACGTACTTAGCTGATAGGTTAGCTGGATTATGTTGAGCGATCGAGTGACTGGGAAGTGAGATAGACCGCGCAACCTTACCTTTTATACAATGTTTGTGTGTAAGAAGTCGATTGGTGCGTACTAGTGGAGCACGTGATTTTATTTCTGCACTAATGTGCTTGGGCGTCACGTAACCTGATAGCATATAGTAGTGCTCGTCAGGCGCCAAATTTCAGCAGCGATAATATATTGTACTTGCAGGTTGGTTGGTGTCCAAGATGGACACTGTCAAAAAGAAGCAGTTTCCAATTGTAAGTTGGCAACAAGTAAGAACAACACCACCAACACCTGCGCGCGCGCAGCAGGAGCTAGCTACTCGTACTAGGCGACATGCTGTGTGGTTAGCTGGTTACTCCACAGCATGGACAAGATGACGTCAGGTATGACGTCACATGCACAACTCGTATTATGCGTAGCAGTCAAGTAGTAATAAGCGGCTATCGGGACAGGACGACACTCTGAGTCGGTGAGTCCGATACATCACGTGGTCGATCGGTTACGATCGGATCAAAAATTATTGTTGGGCCCGGCCGCTGGCTAGCTCCGCCGGTCGGGCGGGTCGCGGCCCATCGGCGGACGGATCGTCGTCGTCACCGATGACATCTGAAGCATGTTCTTGTGCAATTGTGCTGGAGAAGCCAAGACCAATGATACTGCGGCTAGCCGGCTACTGTCTGTAGCTGAGGCCGCCTAGCTGCTGTACGTATCATATCCTCGGCTACCGCCATATGGCCCACTTGGCCGCGAGGTCCGATCCATCTATCGCCGCCGGCCCGCCGCTACCTGGGATTAATTTGTCGTGCCCCGTAACGGCCGGGGGCAGCTGCAGACCAGTGAACGGCGGCGGCCACTGTATCGTAGTGATGACTAGGGACTACTGGCTCGGACCATTTCTCGGGCACATTGAGTCCACTGGTTCAGATCGTCTGCTCGATCAGAGATAAGAAGCACATGTTTGGTACGTTGCTTGCCCACTGACAGCTCTGAAAGTTTAATTAGGCCCTCCGACGATCTCTTATCCGTTGCGTAAGTGTGGGGGTGTGAGACTCTGAGTGTGATGTGGCGTGAGTGAGTTGTGCGTGTCATGCTAGCTTTTTTTTTCCCGGCATGTGTTCAATTAATTCAAGCCGTAACACTAACTGTAGCGTGCTAAACTTGCTCAACTTACATATCGGCTCATTTCTTTACCAAAAATTTGATCCAAGTATGATGGTGAATCGTCATGCATTGTCTAATTCTAGTTGTGAGACAAAGGTATAATATAGCTATGTTTATCTTTATGTAAAGTTAAAAATTTTAAACTTTGACCAATAATATCTTTAAAAACAAAATATTTTAAAAAGAAAAGATTGTATATTGTAATAGTTGATTTCACACGGTAAATTTTTTGACATAATTTTTTATGTTATTAGTCTTCATGATTATTTTGCTATTTATAATTAAAAATAAAAATATTTGATTTTTAAAAAGTCTAAACGTTGCTACTATATTTTAGAGGGGGAATAGGCACCAAGCAAATAGCTCTACCCACCTGGCATAACGAGGCTCTTTCTCTCTCTCTGAAAAAATATTCGCATGGAACAGCTCACGAAAACTATGAAACAAAAACTCTATGCACTTCGAACATAGTTAGTAGTATATGAACTCTTGGTCAATTAGTTTAGGCCAAACATAGGATGAGCTGAATTTTTCTCAACCTGGGCCAAAGTAAAATGAGGGTAAAAATAGAGAATAATTTAATAGGCATATATCAAGCCTCCAAATGGACCCACCAATGTATATTTTGTGCCTAGTAATTAGAGACAAGGAAAAGAGGTGGTTGGAGAGCTCGCTGACCAGGCCGTCACGGAGAAATTCGAGGATATGTGCCAAACTCTAAGAGATCATTCTCAGCGCATTGCATTGCACTATTATCAAGACTGAGAATTTGCTAATTTTGTCTGATATTTATTAGGGATAAAACCCCCATCTCATCTGAGGCTAATCTTAACCTAAACATTACTTGATAGTTTCTGTCCATATCATATGGACACCACTCTAAGACACTAGGGCTCCCAGCACTTGATGTCTATCTATATATATCCCAACTCCAAAGTAATTAATATTCCTCAATTATCTCTCTCCTCTACACCAATCATTTCTAGACACTACTCTCTCTCTCTCTCAATGCAAACCATGATGGTGTCTAGTGTATTGGTTTTCATGTTGAAACTGAGTTTTGCACGAGACCCAATTTCTTCCTCTCCACATTCTCCTGAAGGGGCCTAATAAACTTAAATATCAAAAATCAACGATAAATTTGCTATCTATCGCATATTCTTTTCAGGCAAACATGTATGTCAAAAACAATTGTGGTAAGATCAACATCGGAACGGAAACTGAGAATAATGCCAGATGCCAGGTTCTAGAGCTAGGAATTAAATTGAAACTCTAGTACTATTTAGGTGCCAATATATGCAGCGGCTAGAATAAGTTCTAAAAAATAATTGAGGAGATTACTGAAATTATATGCATCGGAGTGCACTTCGATTCTCCAAAGATGCTTACGTAACAAAATGCAGCTCATTGCTGACAGCAGATTCATGCATTCGACGAAGCTTAAGTCATGGATGACGTGTGGTGTAAAGAAAACTGCCAAGCTAACTGACTACTTTCCGAAACCCGTGTACAGATTATTGAGAAATCGACAAATAAGGTAGTGCGTCCAGTGATCCTGTCGTTTTCTCCAACTTCCCCTCATCCGAAACAATTGGCCACTTGGTCTTTGCTTCAGCATCTGATCATGTTGCGGAAGTCTCAGGACGCCTATATATACAGAGAGAGAGAGAGAATGGCACTCACGTACTCCCTCAAGAACATCACCATTGCAGTTCAGATCAGATTATCGCATTCATATAGCCATGGGGAGCTCAGGCGAAAGAAACATCCACGTTCTTCTCCTGCCATTCCCCGTCCAGGGCCACATCAACCCTCTTCTCCAGTTCGGCAAACGCCTCGCCAGCCACAGCGGCGTCCGGTGCACCCTGGCGGCGACCCGCTTCGTCGTCAGCTCCACCAAGCCGACCCCGAGCTCGGTGCACGTCGCCGTCTTCTCCGACGGCTGCGACGGCGGCGGGCCCGACGAGCTGGGAGGGGTGGGCGCTGCCCGACATGCCCACGTTCCTGTCCGACACGAGCTACCCGCCGTGCTTCCGTGAGCTGCTGGTGAACCAGTTCCTGGGGATGGACACCGTGGAACACGTGCTCGTCAACTCGTTCTACGACTTGGAGCCCCAGGCGAGAGCACTGATCCCAAATGCATATATGATTGTAATTCTGTAAATTATTAAACGAGACATGGCTAGCTGCATGCATTTCACCATGTGTATGTATATTGAGTTGTGCTCGATCTCGTTCATCGACGTACAGGAAGCGGACTACATGGCATCGAGATGGAGAGCCAAGATGATAGGCCCAACGGTGCCGTCGGCGTTCCTGGACAAGCGCCTCCCGGACGACGTGTCCTACGGCATCCACCTCCACACCCCAATGACGGCGGAGAGCAAGGCGTGGCTGGACGCGCAGCAGCCGCGCTCCGTCCTGTACGTCTCCTTCGGCAGCATGGCCTCGCTGGGCCCCGACCAGATGCGCGAGATCGCCGAGGGCCTCTACGGCAGCGGCAAGCCCTTCCTGTGGGTCGTCCGGGCCACGGAGGCCGGCAAGCTGCCCGAGGGCTTCGCCGGCGGCAAGGCGAAGGGCAGCAGGGGGCTCATCGTGCCGTGGTGCCCGCAGCTGGAGGTCCTGGCGCACCCGGCCGTGGGGTGCTTCATGACGCACTGCGGGTGGAACTCGACGGTGGAGGCGCTCGCCGCCGGCGTGCCCATGGTGGCGATGCCCAACTGGTCCGACCAGACGACGAACGCCAAGTACATCCAGGACGTGTGGCGCGTCGGCGTGCGGGTGCGGCCGGATGATGACGGGGGAGTGGTGAGGAGTGCGGAGGTGGAGAGGTGCGTGCGGGAGGTGATGGAAGGGGAGATGTGCGAGGAGTTCAGGACCAAGGCTTTGGAGTGGAGTGGCAAGGCGAGGAAGTCCATGGCCGAAGGTGGAGCCTCGGATGTCAATATCTCGGATTTCTTATCAAGTTTTGGACACACCAGCAACTAGCTGTTGAGGTAACTCGTCCGGACTGATCGGTGGCGGCTAGCTCGACACAATGCATTACCTACACCATTTCCCTTCTTGAAAGAGATGCATCCGCAGGTCTCTCTCGTATTCTGGAAATAGAAAAAAGTACAGTATCGCCCACACTCCAAATAATGATCAATATGTATGGAGATCGATACTTTGATTTTGAGGGCACAAAAAGTTACACCCAAGATTTGTGGATGAACACTGTAATTTATTGGCTAGTATTTCGGGTGAAATAATTTGTTATTTGTAGGCCGGGGTGCAGCCAGACGAATTAAGATGGAGATATGAGGTTCCACTATATAGCTAGCTGTAGCTGTAGCATCGATCACCTGGCCTCAGGTCCCCTCCAACTAGCTCCAACCTCCAACCAACCACTCTCTCGTCTGTCTGTACCTTATTACTAGTACCCGGCCCATCCATCGAAGCCGACCCCGCCGCGCCCATCTGATCCGCCACGACAGCACACCGGCCACCGCCATGCAAATATGCAATGCATGCATATCCTGCTTCTTCGCCGGTGATCGCGGTTGTTAGCGACCGTTCACGTGCACGTGCTGTCCGATCCGGTGCACGTCGACAGCAAACGGGCCGGGTGAACAATTGAGCATCTTCCGTGCATTGATCGTCGTCGTCACCAGTGACGACACATGGCAAAAGCAAGCGAGCGTGTCGGCATGCTGGCTGGCTGGAGAATAGGTAATCAAGGCCGGCACTGCTTCCAGCTAGCTGCTGTCGAGTCGTAGTCGTAGCTACTGGGGGGCCAGGCGACTGCCTACTAGCGGCTATCATCGCCGTGTGCGATCGCAGTCGCAAGGTGGCTAACTGCGGCGCCCGTCGCCGTCGCCGCGGCCCGCCGGAACGGAGAAAGAGACGCTGGGCGCTGTGTCTGTACAAGCCGTGACAGACGGCGCTGGCTGAGGGCAACACGGTGGGCGAGATGGGCTGTGCGGGCAGGTTCAGATTAGGCCCAACAATGAGATGAGGAAAGAAAGGAGCGCGCGGGAACGCAGGAACGCGCGCGGCGAGCGGTCCGTCGATTGCCGACGGCCTAATAGGCCCGGAACCGAAGCATGCCGACCGGGACGGCCACTCGCACTCCGGGACGGAACTCGGCCTAGTAGGGCAGCGCGGCACGTCACGGCGCGGCTGAGTAATCGGTAGGCCATCAATTGATTGCAATGGGCCCCGGTCCTTCTCCACTACCAGTCTACACCGTACGAGTAGGACGGACCAAACCAAAGCCGCAACGGCCCGTACTCCGTTCCGTTGGGTGGGTGTTCGACATTTGGCTCCCGGCCCCCGCGCACCCCACTTTTTTCCCGTGTACGTATAAATTCTTCATCTACCCAGTTGGTTGGGCATCATCCATGAGAGAGAGAGAGAGAGAGAGAGAGAGAGAGAGCTGCCGAATTGAATTGTGATCAAATGCAAAGGTTGCACAGTGCGCGTGCGTACAGGACGCGGCTACGAGCAGCTGATCACGAGTGCCGGCCTCTAGGGTTCTGCTAGCTTCTGCATCGCCTACCACCTTGCCGGAAATGGCAACTCTATCACTCCTCACCGGCCACCGCGCGCGCTGTCGCTTTGCTCTTTAGCGCCCTCCGCCCCTCACTCTCCTCCTATCTCCACTCCCCTTCCCTCTTCCACTTTTTGCCTTCACTTCCATCGTCCCCATCGCTGTAGGAGCTAAGCGAGAAGCTCTGGCCGTGGTAGGGCCGGAGAGAGCCGTAGCTACTAGCTAAGGTGTCGTGGACAAGCTGCCGGCGCCATGGGGAGGGACGGGTGGAGCTGAAACGGGTCCAGACTCCAGAACAAGATCGATCGTTAGGTGACCTTCGGCAAGCGCTGAAATTAACAGCCTGCTCAAGAAGGCGTCCTCTGACGTAGAGGTACGGTCGCACACATCGTCATCTTCTCCAAAGGAACAACCGCCACAACCTGCCGAGCTCTACGAGGTCAATCTGCATCGGCCAGAGGTATGGCAAGCTACACCGCGGTCTACACGCACGCGTGCACGCAGCACATGCATACTTGCATTGTGTTGTTCGAGCTAGCAGTGGCGGCACTGGCATGATCTTAGACCTTCCCGGATCTGACCTCGGGGTAAGCGCGGGTGGCGTTGAGACATCGCTTTCGCGATTCTTGTGTTGTTTAGGGCCGTCGTTTCGCTGGGATTTTGGTGATGCGGGTGGATCTGTTAGAGGAGAGAAGCTCGTACGTGGTTTGATCCGGCAGTGATGTGTGATGCGTTTCTGTGGTTTCAGACTAGAATTAAAGGTGGTGGACTTCTCGCGTGGTTTTGGGTTGGCCAAACTGCAAAAGGCTTGTGATCGAGCGCCCTTTGTAGATTTGGTCTCTTGCTTTGTTTGATCTATAACTTCTGTATCATGTTTCCAACCTGAAAAGAGCATTAACTCATAGTTCCTGCTGCCTTGTGAGCAGTTTAATTTTAGCCTTTGTAAATTGATGCCTATCTTTAGGAGTTATATATGCATTCTTAAAACAACAAAGCCACAAAACGTGACCCCTTTTGAGCTGTAGGCAAATGTGTACATGGTCAAACGCTTAATATATTTTTTTGTTACAAGTGTTTTTGTAAGGTGCACAGTTTTTTCTTTCAATAATCCAGTACATTATTATTTTTAGTCAAACTTTTCCTGTTTTCCAATTTTTCAGGATAACCAGGCTACCATTAAGGAGTTGCTTCAAATGGTCTATGATAAAATCGAGCCCTATGTGCCTGATGGTATGTTAAAGTTAACCACCTCTGTCATCAAAATTGATGAGTTCAACTTATCTTTTTTGTCTTGCACCCGATCATCCAATTTTTTTTCACAGAAGAAGCTGAGGGTCAAGTGAAAGCAAACAAGAGGGCTACCAAGAAGAAGAGGTTTGATTGAAGGGGGCTACATACCAAGAAAACGACACTTAGCTTGATTGAAGGGGGCTACCAAGAAAAATAGACTTGGCTTGGTTGAAAGCGGCTTGTTGTCATTCCGTGTTATGCGTAATGGTGGTCGAGCTAGTGGGTAGATGAGGTTAGGATATGTCATGAGACGTTGATGAACTTTTAGTAGCCATGATGTTGAATCTTAAGTTATGCTTTTGGTGTTAATTATCGTACTAAACCTTTTATTATTATCCTATGTGTGTAGGCCAAAATGCATGTGAAATTGCTAATTTTTTTATTTTTTATTTTTTATTTTTAACATTTGGGACTGAGCTTCCCCCCCCCAATGCGGAGATGGAGATGGAGTTCCATTGTGGGCGTGATAACTGATCGATATATGCCACCCTCCCTCCTGATTTTTTTTCTACGCCGCTGCAAGCGGGGGGTTCTATCTGGCCGATTAGTGCTTTCCCATCTTCTTCCTTAGCTCGCCACCTTCACCACCCAGGCCGGCGGCTGCCATCGCTGCATCGACCGTCCTTTCTAATCCGATGGTCCTCGCCGTCCCCGCCGCCGGTCACTGCCCACCGGCCCTCCGGCCCTGGCCGGCCGGCAATGCTCCCACACCGCCGGCCAAGCCGCCACCGCCGCCGGTCCTCCGCAGCCCCAACCCCTTTCTTCTCTAAGACCGGCGGCCATTAGAGCCCCACCCCGAAAATCCCGAAGCCCTAACCTAATCGCCATCGCCGAGTCGTCCCCACCCCTCTGCCGGCTCCTACTCCTCTATGCTCGCCGGTGCATGCCATCCCGAGCAGAGGAAGACGATGGAGATCTTGTGGTCCACGCCGACTGCACGAATCTCCAACACCACACCAGAAGCCATGTAGCTTCCGGTGCTTCTAAAAGCTAGATATGTTTTCCGGCTGCAAGCCCACCACCACCGACATTCGTTTTTCCGAAAAAAAAAATTTAGGTGCAACCCTTCTGCAAATCCCCTCCGGTACAGGCCTGTCCCGGATTGCTGTTGTGTGGCGCCTCGTGGAATCCGACGCGGGGAGAGGCATCGCTCGGCTTGGCTCATGAGGGTGGTTTTCTCTGCACGGCGCTCGCGTCGGCTCTGGCTTGCTCGTCTCAGCCGCGCCGCACCGTTCTCCTCCTAGTTCCCTACTTCCCTCGTCTCTCTTTTATTATCAGGTCCCAGTCACAATGCACCCAGTTTTTTCTTTTGCATTGCCTGGTCATGCCACGATCAAGACGACGACGGCACAAGCAAATAAATGAAGCAAGCAAATCGTTTGTTGGCCATTTTATCTCGATCATTTTTCTTCTTGACATTGACTAAAATGGCCTTTGCTTAAAAATGTTTATTTTCTTCTTTTCCCAAAACATCAAATAGAAGTGCAGTTCTTCGAAACTGTTGTTTACTCCCTATAATTTTGAAAATAACATAAAGTTTAGAAACTGATTAGGCAACGAAAGAAAAACAAAGTTTTCTTTGAAACGGGCGAGAGCTGTGCTGGCCAGTGTTCTCCGTTGTCTTTCGCTTTCGTCGTCGTCGATCTATCTCCAACAAATCCACAATTTTTCAGCACATAAAAAATCTACGTAATTGTTCCAAAATATCATGAAGAAATTATGAGTCTCTGTCTCAGCCCTCAGAAATCAATTAAAGTTACGAAAACATTGTTGGTGCAGGGGATTATTATATTGTTCTGTACCCTCAAAAAAATATATTGTTCTGTCTTCAATCACTGAACAGCTTTATTTGCAGCATAAAAAACTGCGTGTGCATTGAGAAACAAATTGTGATGAGAAAGAGAATCACCTGTACATCGAAACTTTTTGCGAAATTCTCATTGTTTATTTAAATAAGAGATCCTCATTCCTTTTTCTGATGGGTTTTTAAAGATTAAGATAAAATACACGCGATCCTTCGGTGGTGGGCGGTAGCCACAGGGTCCATTTGTGTCAAATCTGTAAATGAGAGCCCATTTTAGTAATATTAATAAAAGAAATTCATCCCTAATTAATTTGAATCATCTTAAAATTCCTCATATTTAAAAGGAAAAAGCAGCTGAGCTATCTATCTATTCATCGAGGTTCCGTGGGAAAAAAAATTCCATGGGACGGTCCCCAATCAATAATCCGCATACAGAGCTCTGTGAGGACCCGTCCCCACTCCCCAACGAACGCTGCGTGGCCATGGAAATGATCCGATGCCCGCCTGTTTGATTTGATCCATGGGGCTCAGGCTCGTTTGAACCCTGTGACTTGGCTCGACGCAATCACTTCACTCGCAGTGTGGCAGGATAGGTAGGACCTTGACGGCGACAATTGGCTGCGCCGACGCCACATATATGTGACCGAGGTCGGTCCCGAAATGAAGGCCCGGCCGCGCGCATCGGTTCGTCGCGTCGATGTCACCCTGGCTGGGGCCGGGGGATCGATACGGCGTACGACCGACCGGGACGAGGCGGAGGTGTACGCTCTGTTTCCCATTGGCAAGAGAGACGGATTCAAGATCGATTCGATCGGTGTCTCTAGTGTTGCCAATGTAGGAGTAGTTGGGTTTTCCTTTTCAGAAAAAGTCCATCGCCCCTAGCCCCGGAACGCAACGGAACGTGTGTAGGCGTAATATATCCATCATATCGCCACAGAAGAACCAACTAAACATCGAGGACACCGAGTTGCGCCTGAGCCAACGTAACCATCGCCAACCACAACCATCCACCACTCGATCGGGAACCTGGCTCTTGCCGTGCCTGACGGTCGGTCACCTGAGCCACACGTTCCCGGCCCCAGGAAACTATTCCGTTGCTATATATACCTACCACTGTCAGCGGCCTGTGTGTTTCGGCCATATTGTCTGTTGCATGATTGTTTGAAGGTGTGAAATCCATCGATATGATGCGCGCAGATACGATATGATGCTTGATGTACCCTGAAATTAATCCACTTTCCGCGACAGGCAGCGATGCGCATCACTTTCGAGTTGCTCGCATCACATTAACTGATTTACGTGCCATTTTTTTTGCGGGTACATTTACGTCATGTTACGTCTTATGCATTAACACGTGTCTTAAGATTATTTAACATGAAGCCTATAATTCATATACTTAACAAAGAAAAATTGTATATTGATCTTTCAAAAAAAAATTGTATGTTGGATGACAATATCAACTAGTATGTACAGGAATTATTTCATGTCCTAAGTTTTATCTCTGCCAAACAGTAATTCATTTCTCTCACATCTCTCTCCTCTATATTTGTATGAAAAAAAAAGAACATAGTAGCCCATGAGACAGATCGACTAATATACCTGCCTTAACCGAAGAAGATACTAGACGGATTAAAGTTAATCCTCACTATTACCATCAGCTTGCCAATCATCTGCAAAATCATTGTCGAGCTTTACGTGTAACAAATAAAAAGATGGCTCAAGAAGATGCTCGCTCTCCTTGAATGCGCTCTCGACCTATCATCGGTCTTTTAGAATCAAATAGTGCTCGCTACTGAAGAGTAGCTAGTATACGTCATCGGTTGCATCAGACATATACATCAGCAATGACACGTACGCATGCTATCATTATTGCGCCAGCATCTTATTATTTAAAGGGAAGTACGTGGTTAAGTATATACGTATGAGTGCATGCAAAAGAAGGCTTTCAATGAGATCGATCTAGATCTCGTTGATGGCAATGAGAAGCTATGACGGTCGTCTTCGAAATCATGTGTGATGAGTGTTTGTAGATGTCCATTTCCCTCTCATTGCTCCGAAGTAAGAAAACAACAAATATCTTTGGAGCAAATTTTTTTCTTAGGGATCGTTTTGTGCCATCTTGTGCTTCTTTAGTGATATCAGATATGAGATACTTTTGTTGTCTTTCCCAACAAAAACAGAAGAACAGGTCGGCCATAATAATATGCTGTCAGGGCATATATGGTATCAAAGTTTAGGGCATGTGCAGTAATATAAGACTGAAAACTGATGCCTATAATATGGCTTCATCATTTGTGGCAATGGTGGAGCTTGAATGGACAATGACACGGAGCCAAGTCTAATGTGAGGGAAAAGAGAGGGGGCATATAAACAATTATTCCTTCACACTTTAAACGGTTGAATTATAAACTGTTCATTCAGCAAATTTTGTAGCTCTGTCCCTTTATTCATAGATGATACAATAGATAAGCCATCGTGTGAGTTATCTATAAGCAGCCTAATATAAAAAGCATCAAAGTTGAATGTTATATGGTCATAATAAATAGCATACGGCATCTCATAATAGGAAAATGTGACGTATAAGAGTTTTCTCTTATGCTTCATTGTTAATTTTTCTTCACCCAAAAACAATGAAATTCTTTTTTTACTTAACCAATGACCAAATTTATATAAATAACAATAACATTTATGATACCAAATAATTATAATTAGAGTTACCATGAAATATATTTTTATAATATACATATTTGGAGTCATAAAAGTTAATAATATTTTTTATAAATTTAGTCAAACTTTATAAAATTTTGACTCATTCCAAATTTAAAATTGTGGTTTTTGTTTTTGAACGATAAATTATGTTTTTTGTTATTGGGATAGATGCAGTAGATTGGTAACCTTCTCTTCCCTTCTTCCTCTTTTTTCTCCATGTAGACACCCTTGCAAGTTCTCTGAGACTTGACACTAGGGGTGTGTTTAGATCCCTGAAAAAGGTGGTCGAAAAGTCACATCGGATACTATAGCGTATTGTAGCACTTTTCGTTTGTTTGTGGTAATTGTTGTCCTACCATGACCTAACTAGGCTCAAAAAATTCGTCTCATCGTGTACATCAAAACTATTCAATTAGTTTTTTTTATTTATCTACATTTAATGCTCCATGCATGAGTCATTTGCTATATTTAATGTTTTGATGTGATGTGGATGAGATGGAAAGTTTGGGAAGGGGAAGTTTGGTGTAACTAAACACACTCTAGACATCTTCTAGCCACACACTCACAACATTTGATTTGTCAGAAACAAACGAATGTCCTGATCAGCCGAGAACAACGCATATAACAGGTTCAGCAGAATCTTACGGATGGAGATGGTATACGTGTGTACGGGGACACAATACAATAGCAATAATAAGTTGCGGATACATCAGCTAATTTCAGTTTAATTTGGGCCTTATTTAGATACAAATTTGGATGTGCAAATTGGGGGGTACGATGTCTATTCGTAATCATTGCGCTATTGTTGCGTTTCGTTTGTATGTGCAAAAAATTCTTCAAAAATTAATTGATTATGTTTAAAATATTCGCCTCGCAGAGTACAATAATACTGTACAATTAGTTTTTGATTTCATCTATATTTAGTACTCCATGCATGTTATGACATTTTGATGTGATGCGAAATCTTTTTTTTACATAGTAAATTTGGGAGTTGCCTTTTGAACTAAACAAGGCCTGCTTGACCAGGGCCGGCCCTAGGGGTAGGGCTGGAGTGCGACCGCCGAGGGCCCAAACCGGGAGGGGGCCCAAGCCTAAATATGAATATACTGATCTGTATACGTACAACAGTCTTGGACTCTCAATCTGATCGCTCCCAATTCCAGCCCAAGAGGCAAAACGTTGGGGGGAGGATTAACCTTAACCGAAAGGTCGCATCCCGCCGCCGGTATTGCATCGTCGGCATCTCATCGCGCCGGCGGCCGGCGGCATCGGCGCATCGCAAAGACCGGAAGACGCGAACGACGAACGCCCGAAGTGTCCTTCTCTGTCGAGCTCCAGGTTATAATTATTCCAAACTTGAGATTTCTATAGTTGGTTCTATTTACATCAAGAAACGCCCGAAGAAGTATCTTTTTATGAGAAGTAATGGGTATTATGAAGTAAAAATATAAAATAATCAAATTAATTCTAGAAGTACATTGTTCCCTGATGATTATCAAATATATTATTATTTTAGTCTACATTGTTTTCTGATGATTATCAAACACGTTATATTAAAATGATATCAATATATTTGTTTTCGTTTTGCAAGAAAAAATAATGTATATATATAGATATTATAAGATTTTATATAAAGTCTAGACCCATGAGGGGCCGTCGCGACGAGTTCACAAGAGGGCCTTCAAAATCCTAGGGCCGGCACTGCTGCTTGATCAGATTAATAAGTCACGTCACTGCTCTACTATTTACGAGAACTTGCCTTGACAAGCATTTCATTAAGGAGAAGATTAATACGTCAGGTCACTACTCTACTATTGTTTATTTCTTCCTCTCAAAGAAACACGTGCACAGGCCTCAGGCACATTCTCGAAGAAAAAGACGGTAGCCATATCTTCCAGCCACGCATAGTAAAGCATATGGGATGGTCATAACTCATAAACAACATACAGCTGAATGTGGACGTACGTGTGCATTATTACCCAGGAGTTGTCGAGAAACAAATTTCAGCTTAAATTTGCTCCATAAGCAGAATATGTCACGCCGCAACAGCTAGGGCGTCTATATATAGCCTGGACCTGGATCTCTCTCTCTGTACACAAATCATCGGCCTTAGCATTTCTCATCACGCATTCAGGCTCGATCATATAGTCGTAGCCATGGTGAACTACTCCGATCACCGCATCCACATCCTCGTCCTGCCATACCCGTCGCAGGGCCACATCAACCCGCTCTTCCATTTCGCCAGGCGCCTCGCCGCCCACAGCGGCGTCCGGTGCACCCTCGCCGTGACCCGCTTCGTCGCCAGCTCGGCCAGGCCGGCCACCGGCGGCTCCGTCCACGTCGCCGTCTTCTCCGACGGCTGCGACACCGCCGGCCCCGACGGGGTAGGCGGCCACCGCCGCCCCTACTTCGAGCGGCTCGGCTCCGCCGGGCCCGAGTCGGTGGACCGGCTCCTCCGGTCGGAGGCGGAGCTGGGCCGGCCGGTGCACGCGGTGGTGTACGACGCGTTCATGCCGTGGGCGCAGGGCGTGGCGCGGCGTTCCTCACGCAGACGTGCGCCGTGGACGTGCTGTACACGCACCTGCGGGCCGGCAGGATCCCGCCGCCGCCGGTGCGGGAGGAGGAGCTGCCGGAGCTGGCCGGGCTGCCGTCGCGGCTCGAGCTTTAAAATGATCGAATATGTACAATTGTATATGCGGTGGCTTGAACATATGACGTGCCACTGACTGGCGCGACTGCACTGCTCAGTACTCACTTTTCATGCTAAGTTGCTACATTTTCAGTACTGAGTATTTGCTGACCCTCTCGAGAAAACAGCATGCTACACCTTTATGTTTGAAAATGTAAGACTAATTAACTTTGACCAAATTTATAAAAAAGAAATGCCAACTAAAAACTGTAAAGATGATTTTTTATGATGGATTTAATGAAATCAACTTGGTGTTGCAAGTGTTGGTACATTTTTTCTATAACCTTAAGTTAAAGTAGATAGACTTATGACAAAACTAAATGGTCTTGCCTCTTTAAAACTGAAGATAAAACATATGAGTATACTATTATCATTTGATTTTGAAATTGTGGGTCACTGTCACGTTCACAGGAAGCAGATTACTTGGCTTCTACATGGGGTGCCAAGACGATTGGTCCAAACATGCCATCAATGTACCTTGACAACAACTCATCCTACGGCATCCACCTCCACACCCCAAAGACATCCGAAAGCAAGGCATGGCTTGATGCCCACCTCTCGCTCTCCGTTGTGTATGTCTCCTTCGGCAGCCTAGCTTCCCTGACCTCCGAACAGATGGCCGAAATAGCTGAAAGCCTCCACAGCAGCGGCAAGCCATTCCTGTGGGTTGTTCGGGCCAGGGAGACTTCGAAGCTACCTGCAAACATCGCTGACAAGGCAAAAGGGAAGGGTCTCATAGTGCCATGGTGCTCGCAGTTGGAGGTTCTAGCGCACCCGTCTGTTGGATGCTTTGTGACACATTGTGGATGGAACTCGACATTGGAGGCGATCAGCTCTGGTGTGCCCATAGTGGCGATGCCGCATTGGTCAGACCAGCCAACGAACGCCAAGTATGTTCAAGATGTTTGGCGTGTCGGTGTAAGGGTACTTCCAGACTCTGAAGGAGTGATGAGAAGGGAGGAGGTTGAGAGGTGTGTTCGGCATGTGATGGAAGGAGAAATGTGTGAGTTCAGAACGAGAGCTTTGGAGTGGAGCAAAAAGGCAAAGAAGGCTATGAGTAAAGGTGGCAGCTCAGACATCAACATCCTAGATTTCCTCTCCAAGCTTGGGTACCACAAATAAATGATATCAAGGCTGCGCCGGTAATGCGAGATGCCACGCTTGTGTTTCCTTCAAAACGAATGTGACTTATAACAAGCTTCATAATAATGCATTTTCTCTGTTTGTTTCTTGTAAAGTGATTCGATTCTTGAACTCATGCTGCTAAAATATATGGAGTTCGGGTCTGTTTGCTTTGGATTCTGAAGATTTTTTTTTGAAAAGGATTCTAAAGATTGTGTATTGTGGAAAGACTGAAAGCTACAAAAGCCAAGATTGTTTGACATCCTAGATCTCCATGTATAGGTTGGATCCACAATTTTTATTTCTAATGTCTATAATAACTGTTCCAAGTGCATAATTATTCGTTTACCCTCTACTATCACTATTTTACATTGCTAGCTTTGTTGCTGTCTGAAAATTAGAGAGGAACACATCATTCATACAAAAGTACTTTTATCACCTATAGAAATATACTCGTATAGACAATCTACTCATACTCCTCGAAAACAAATCATTGTTAAAATTCTCACAAAAGATAGGTTACGTACAGAGTGACATGGCTCAGACCTCAAATACTACCATGATTAAGCAATACTGTAAGCTAATAATACTATATATGGCTGTATGAGACAATATTACATAAATCAAGGTTCAAAACGACAATACTAGAAATATTCTGTCTACATTAGGAGATCTCTACTTTTGTTCTCCCCACACCACCTCTTCAACCAATCGAACCTTGCTATTGGTGCAGCAAAAGTGACGAGCACAACAAGGTTTTCAGCTTTGACAAAAAGTTTGCAGCCATGAAATGTTCTCTGTTTCCTTCTTTTGCTCAAAACCGCACAACCAACCCCATCACTTCATTTTATAGTTTCAAGTTTCATTCATAGTCCAACCCTCGCTCATTTCACTGTGCACCACCTTGTTGGTTACAGGCTTACTGAGCACTAGAACTCTGAATATTATCCAAGGTGCCTTACACTATCTTAACCATGCATGGGGTTTTTCTATGCTTCTTCGGGCTAGCATTCTTGCTACAGGTACTTCCTGTGATTGATGTTTTCATTTCCTCCCTCTCCTTCGCCAGGAACGCAAGAAGAAGAATCATCCACTGAACTCTGATCAAACATCCGGTTCTCTGAGATTTTCAGGTGGACGGTTCCGATGCTTTCTCCATTCTGCATGTCCCTGAAAAAAAGAAGACAATATGAGGGTAAATTGGCTTTTATACAAAGAATTGGAATAAGGGCAATATAAAATACATGTGCAAACCTTTGTGTTTACTTTCGATCAGGTGTACGACGGATGCATCTATTGTTTCTTCAGGACTATGCCATCCGCGTCCAGTACGCTTTATTAATGTACATCTAGAAGTCGTGCAAGCCCTTTTAGTGCGTTCCATCGTTTTTTCAAATTGCGTCCTTGAGTGTTTCCTCCCTGTCCTAGCGAATGAAGAGCTTCTCACTTCGCAGAGCCATGTTCTTGTAGGCTTTGTAAGACGATTTTCGAGGGGCATGTTCCAGCCTCTATTTCCTCCACACAAGTTTCACATATAGCAGTATAACAATCTACTGTGAAAGGAACCCCTATACTTTTTTGTATCGAAAAACAGAGTCATCCATCATTTTTTTTTCCGACAGTAATAACAAATATTTATGATACTAGTCCTTTGCATATATAGTTATAGTATGAACTGCACAGACAAATGAAAGCATTGCATAGTATGAAGGAACTTTGCTAGTTCAGTTTCATTTACAATGTTAGCTACTCTGTTTTGTTTTTTTCCACAACGGGAAAACCCGAATTTCATTACCCATCAGCAACGAAATTACAAAGTCATGAACACCACCAGTTTTGGGAACGACTACATCAATTGGAACACCAAGGGAACCAATTGACTAGCCCAACCTGTCTCAACCACCAGCTACAGAACCAAAAACAAACGGACAGTTCAACCATCCCCCTTTTGCTCAAAACAAGAGCAGCACCACCCTGCTAACAAAGCAACAGAAGCTAAACCACAGGCAGAACAGACCTAAGACCAATCTAAAGTAAAAGCCGACATAGACTAGACATCACTGAAGAAGCACCATCCCATTATCTTCTTGCCCAGCCTCTTGAGGGTGAAAATTCGCAGCAGCCGCCTTGAGCATTGTCGCCCCTTCTTCCATGATCTCCTTGTCCAAACCTTTCTGCAAACCTGCCCAATAAGAGATAAAAGAGCAAGCCAAAAAAATGATCTCAATTGGTGATCTGATCATCTTTTTGTCAAAACAAATCCCATTGCGTGAGTTCCAAATAGCCCACAGAATTGCTGCCAAACCAGCCATATGAATATTTTTCCTTGAGGAATATACAGTTTAACCCAAACCCAAAACTGTTCTAACGAGCAAGGCCTGCAATTAGCACCCACAGTCCAAGCTACCAGGCTCCAAATATATTTAGCCATCACACAGCCAAAAAACAGATGGTAACCATTTTCCTCCTCATGACAAAAAACACAGAGTTTATCTCCCTGCCAATTTTTCCTCACCATATTGTCCTTAGTTAGAATGACATCATGTTCAACAAACCAAATAAAGATCTTGATCTTCAAAGGTATTCTAGCTTTCCAGATTCTTTTGTTATTTTCAGTAGTCTCATTCCTACAAAGGTGAGTATACATAGATTTAACAGAAAAAAGACCAGATTTTTCCCATAGCCATTTGGGATGATCCTCTTCACTGGAGAGGACACAAGCACTCAAAATATCTCTCATCGATCTGTACTGCTGTAACACCCTAAAATTCCATCACAAATAAATCATAGCAACATGGTTAGATTCAATTTTCTAAATTAATAATTAAAAATTTCAATTAATTTGAGCCTAAAAATATTTAAACATCATTTAAATAATTTTATAGCATGACAAGTGAATTGTTGCATTCATGCTGCGTTGCATTGTTTTTTTGTCCGGAAAACGAATTTAATTTTAAAAACACGATTAGATTTTAGATCAGTCCAATCTATATGTAAATCTCAGAAAGAAAACCTTTGAGCCTTTGTTTAATCCATGTTCTAAATAACATCTCTTAGCCCTTATTAATCTACATTGATTAATTTCCTTTTATCTTTTCAATCTCCGCACTAGCCGAGCTTACTAGCTACATCCTCTGATTCCTTTTTCCTAACATATATATTTCCCTCTTATCCAATTGCTCTCCCCTTTTATTTCTCCACCGAGATAATCTGATAGGACTACTGCTATTTGGCCAATCATCTCGCGTGAAGCCAGTCCAGTCCAAGACAAGCAAACTGACTCCCACTGTTACTTTATTTATCCATGCAAATAAACCATCGAGTTAATCTCCCTCTCTCTCCCTCTCTTAGCGTGAAGCAGTCCAATTGCATGCACTAGAAATATATATCAGCTTGTTCGCCTCCCATGCATGAACGGCTGCTCGTGCTTCATGCTAGTACATATTCGATGAGCACCCATGTCACTAAACAGAAAACGGAAGGCACCCTCTTACCACTATCCCATAATCAATTAGCAGTTTCTCCTTCAAAGTACTAATGATTCAGTGCTAGTCATTGAAACCGACAAGCTTTCTCCTGTTCTTTCTTTCTCTCTCCTTGAGCCTCTAACCATGCACCACGTCAAAGAACAGCAAGTAACAAAACCACATCTCCTTGCTAACAGGCCATTCGTCTATTCTTTTTCCTTCTGAACATCGCCTCACCTGCCTCTCAACCGTCTTCTTCTGTCGACCATGACCAACGAAGGGAGCGCATGCAACTGCGCCATAAAACCCAATCAACATCCAACCATGACAAAAACTGATCGCGCACTCTAATCTCCATCAATTTCCACCACCAGAGGAAGAACAGCTACTGCATTTCGTGGCAATTAAATTATCCAGTGCTCCACCGACAGCAAGCCATGGCCTTTCATTCCTCCACTGTTTGGCCTCTCAGTTTCCTTGCTGCACCTATAAAAAGCACCGCAGTCTTCTCATTAGCCTGTTACAACTCTTCTGAACTCTCTCTCTCGTTCTATCCCTGCCCAAGAGAATTAGTACGTGGTTGTCTTCATCCAGGCTACGGCAAGAAAGCTGCGACCGCCGATGATACTCCGGCCTTGTTTCCATGGCGCGTAGTGGATCCCTAGCCACTCACCTCGGAAGTGTT
>OAMR01000344.1:328224-360641 GCA_900205405.1 Echinochloa crus-galli
AACCACCAACTACCAAACCAAAACAGACCTAAGACCAATCCATAGCAAAAGCCAACAAAGACCAGACATCACTGAAGAAGCACCATCCTATTATCTTCATGCCCAGCCTCTTGAGGGTGAAAATTCACAGCAGCCGCCTTGAGCATTGTCGCCCCCTTCTTCCATGATCTCCTTGTCCGATCCTTTCTGCAAACCTGCCCAATAAGAGACAAAAGAGCAAGCCAAAAAAATGATCTCAGTTGGTGATCTGACCATCTTTTTGTCAAAACAGATCCCATTGCGTGAGTTCCAAATAGCCCACAGAATTGCTGCCAAACCAGCCATATGAATATTTTTTCCTTGAGGAATATACAGTTTAACCCAAATCCAAAACTGTTCTAATGAGCAAGGCCTGCAATTAGCACCCACAGTCCAAGCCACCAGGCTCCAAATATATTTAGCCATCACACATCCAAAAAACAGATGGTAGCCATTTTCCTCCTCATGACAAAAAACACAAAGTTTATCTCCCTGCCAATTTTTCCTCACCATATTGTCCTTAGTTAGAATGACATCATGTTCAACAAACCAAAGAAAGATCTTGATCTTCAAATGTATTCTAGCTTTCCAGATTCTTTTGTTATTTTCAGTAGTCTCATTCCTACAAAGGTGAGTGTACATAGATTTAACCGAAAAAAGACCAGATTTTTCCCACAGCCATTTGGGATGATCCTCTTCACTGGAGAGGACACAAGTACTCAAAATATCTCTCATAGATCAGTACTGCCCTTGCAAATCTTCCCCCAACCATCTCCTAAAACTAAAGTTCCATCTGTGCTGAGCAGCTTCAGCAACTGTCCATTGCTGCTCATTACAGATTTCAAAGAGATCAGGGAATTTTTCTTTGAGAGAAATAGCTCCACACCAAGTATCCTTCCAAAAATCAGTTGCTTTACCATTGCCAACAATCATTACTCTCCCTTGCAAATACAAATCTTTAACTTTCAACAGATCATTCCACAAAGGGGAATTTGTCTGTTTCCAGCACAACTGTCTAACACAAACTTGAGTGAGATATTTTTTCTTAGCAGTTTCCTGCCATAACCCTTCTCCCTTCTCCAACTTCCACCACCACTTAATAAGCTCAGATTCATTTTCCTTAAATCTTTCACACCTAGACCACCTTTTTCTTTAGGTAGGCAAATCTTATACCATTTCACTAAGTGATACTTTTTCTTTCCCCCACCTAGACCACTTACTTAATAAGCTACTCTGTTTTGTACCTTCTGACTTCTGAGATGCAATTGTAATCTATAGCTACAATATTGTGGCAATGTTTCACGTTAAGGAAAACAGGACTGTTAGCTCTCAATGTTCTGAGAGGTATAAATTTGCTACAAGACTGTTAGCCAAGTGATATTTAGCACTTTACAACTTGAGTTGCACTTCAAGTTGTTCTTGAATTTCACCACTGCCGAAAATCTAATACTCTGAATTTGAGTAGTGTGAACTGTGAAGCGAACGCTGTCAGTGTCAGGCGCCGCGATCTATGGGCTGTCGTCGTCAGTATGAGTCCTATCCAGAAGGGGAGAATGCATGGTGGATGGTGCCATGGTGGCGATTCTACACCAGTCCGGTGGCTACTGGCTAGGCTCAGCCATATATACGTTTTTGTCATACGCCGTGGTCATCGTCATTGTCCAAAAAGAAGTTTGCTAACTCGTGAATCCATTCATGATACCATAAGCATCAAATATACAGATTTTGTATCCATCGCAAACCATCACGTCTAGTGCAAACAACTTTTTTGCAAATATGCAATCACATGCTGCTCTGCTCTGACCGATCACTTGGTGGAGTTGGAGGAGTACTTGGCCACGAACTCGGCGATGTTCCTGTCCGAGCTGCCGCCCTCCCTGCTTGCCGCCCTCGCCTTCTCCCTCCACGCGGCGGCGTTGCTCCTCAACTCGCCGCTCCTCCCGCTGCCCATCACCTCCTTGATGCCCCTGGCCACCTCGCCGCTCCGCACGAGCCCGTCCGCCGCGGCCGGCCGCACCCGCACGCCGACGCGCCACACGGCCTCCACGTACGCGGCGTTCATGGGCTGGTCCGTCCACTGCGGCACGGCCACCATCGGCACGCCGGCGACCAGCGCCTCGGCGGTGGAGTTCCACCCGCAGTGCGTCACGAAGCAGCCCACCGCGGGGTGCGCGAGCACGCGCCCCTGCGCGCACCACGGCACCACCTTGCCCCGGCCCCTGTCCCGGTCGCTGCTGCAGGCGGCCGCGAGGGCGTCCGCGGTGAGGAGCGCGCGGTTGTCGTCGCGCACCACCCACAGGAACGGCCGGCCGGTGCCGGCGAGCCCCGCGGCGATCTCCGCCACCTCGTCGGAGTCATTGTTCACGAGGCTCCCGAACGCCACGAACACGACGGACCGCGGCGGGCGCGCGTCGAGCCACGCCGCGCAACCGTTGTCGTCGGCGGCGGCCGGGGAGGATTTGCCGCCGGTGTCGTCGTCTGGCTCGACGAGTGGACCGACCGGTATGACCGGCAAGTAGCCACGAAGCCCCTCGATGGCCCCCTGCTCGAGGTCGCCGAAGGTGTTCACGAAGACCCAAGGCGCCCGGCGAGCGTCTGACTCCGCCGATGCCGCCACAAGCCCTGGCCGGACGCGGCCGATGTCTGTGACGAGCATCTGACGCCACAGGTCCTGGCCGGAGGCGTAGATTAGGAGGGGCTTGAGGTCGTCGGCGTCCAGCTCCGGGAGCCCCGGGAGCGCCACGGAGCCCGGCGCGTCCGCCTCGGGGTCGGGGAACGCCGCGAGCGCGTGGACGTGGTGGTAGTACACGGACAGGAGCGCGCAGGACTGGATCCAAAGCATGCCGCGCGGGAGGCCCAGCTCGCCGGCGACGCGGAGCGCCCAGGGCACGAAGGCGTTGGCCACGACGCACGTCACGGGCCGCCCGGCCGCGGCCCGGCCGCGGACGAGCTCCTCGAGCGCCGCCGGGCCCGAGGCCTCGACGTGGCGCGCCATGTCGCCGGCGTCGCGGAACCGGGGATCGTCGGGCGCCCATATCCCGCCCCCGCGCAGCCGCTCGACACGAAGCCTCCCGCGCTCGGCACCGTCGTCCGCTGCTGCGTCGCCGGCGTCGCCGTCGCCGTCCCCGGGGCCGAGGCGGATGCCGGCGCGGAGAACGGTGGTGAAGGTGACGAGGAGGCCCTTGGCTGCGAAGCGCCGGCCGAGGCGGAGGAGCGGGTTGACGTGGCTCTGGAACGGGGCGGCGACGAGGAGGACGTGCGGGCGAGGTGTCAGTGTCAGGGCCGCGATCTATGGGCTGTCGTCGTCAGTATGAGTCCTATCCAGAAGGGGAGAATGCATGGTGGATGGTGCCATGGTGGCGATTCTACACCAGTCCGGTGGCTACTGGCTAGGCTCAGCCATATATACGTTTTTGTCATACGCGTGGTCATCGTCTTGTCCAAAAAGAAGTTTGCTAACTCGTGAATCCATTCATGATACCATAAGCATCAAATATACAGATTTTGTATCCATCGCAAACCATCACGTCTAGTGCAAACAACTTTTTTGCAAATATGCAATCACATGCTGCTCTGCTCTGACCGATCACTTGGTGGAGTTGGAGGAGTACTTGGCCACGAACTCGGCGATGTTCCTGTCCGAGCTGCCGCCCTCCCTGCTTGCCGCCCTCGCCTTCTCCCTCCACGCGGCGGCGTTGCTCCTCAACTCGCCGCTCCTCCCGCTGCCCATCACCTCCTTGATGCCCCTGGCCACCTCGCCGCTCCGCACGAGCCCGTCCGCCGCGGCCGGCCGCACCCGCACGCCGACGCGCCACACGGCCTCCACGTACGCGGCGTTCATGGGCTGGTCCGTCCACTGCGGCACGGCCACCATCGGCACGCCGGCGACCAGCGCCTCGGCGGTGGAGTTCCACCCGCAGTGCGTCAGGAAGCACCCCACGGCGCGGTGCGCCAGCACCTCCAGCTGCGGCAGCCACGGCACCACCAGCCCGCCGCCGCGGCCGCAGGCGTCGTCGTAGCCGGCGGCGAGGCCGGCGCGGACGTCATGGAGACGCTTCGTATCCCGCGGTCCGTCCACTGCGGCACGGCCACCATCGGCACGCCGGCCACCAGCGCCTCGGCCGTCGAGTTCCACCCGCAGTGCGTCAGGAAGCACCCCACGGCGCGGTGCGCCAGCACCTCCAGCTGCGGCAGCCACGGCACCACCAGCCCGCGCCCGCCGCCGCGGCCGCAGGCCTCGTCGTAGCCGGCGGGCAGCTTGTGGGCCTCCGACGCGCGCACGACCCAGAGGAACGGGCGGCCGGCGTCGAGGAGGCCGCGCGCCACCTCCGCCATCTCCAGCGGGTGGAGGTCGGAGAGGCTGCCGAAGGAGGCGTACACGACGGAGCGCGGCGGGTGCGCGTCCAGCCAGGCGAGGCACGGCGCAGTGGTCAGCTCGAAGAGGTGGAGCCCGTACTTGGTGTCGGACGGGAGGCGGCCGTCGCCGAGGTAGGACGCCGGCACCGTCGGCCCGATCGTCTTGGCGCGCCACGCCGACGCCATGTACTCCGCCTCCTGCAAGTGGCCGTGCCATTGCCGCCATGCGGCATGCGCAGCATCACTGCGTCAGTGCAAAATTCAACGTCGACATGGGCTGACCCAGCTGCCTTGGGAGCTAGCTGTCACGAAGGCCAACTCGACAATCTAGTACTTCGCATGATGTCCGAGAACTTTGGATTCCCAAGGATATGGCTGCATGATTTTTTTTTGGTACATACACAAACAAATTGAAATTTGATTCGTACGATTGCGACGATAGATGCAAGTGTTGCGTGCGAGTTGACGAGGAAAGCCCAAAAAAAATTTATCCTGATAGATTTTGCCAAAACTACCACTGAGAAATCTGAGATGGATCTGAAAAGACTGAAAACGATACGTGTATTTGGAATTTGGAAGCATACACTGTGCAGATGCTTGAATTGACAAATAAATTGAAAAACAATTTGTGCAATTATTCTGACGATAAGATGCAAGTGTGGTGTGCCACTTGACGCAAAAAAACAGACATCCTGACAGATTTTTTTTTCCCAGATACGTGCACTGAATGTTGGAGATGGGTACAGCACCACCGCTAAAAGATAGGGATGATATGCATCTGAAAACGATGCGCGTGTTTGGAAATTGGGAGCTGAGACAGGGACGAACAAGGATGCGACCACACACAGCTCACTCACCTTTGGCTCCAGCTCGTAGACGGAGTTGACGAGCACGTCGTCTGCTTCCTCCAGCCCCTGGAACTGGCGCATCACCAGCTCGAAGTAGGCCGGGTACGGGCCGGGCCCGACCTTGATGAACGACGGCAGGCCGTCCGGCTCGAGCGCCGGCAGCCCGGGCAGGCGGACGGTCCCATCCACCGGCACGGCCAGCCGGCGGCACCAGACGTGGCCGTAGGTGACGTTGACGGCGCACGGCTGCGTGAAGAAGGCCACCGCCGCGGCGCCATGGCGCTGGACCACGGCCCGCGCCCACGGCAGGAACGCGTCGTAGACGACGGCCCGGACGGGGCGGGCCCCGCGCGGCCTCGTCCCGGAGGAGCTCCGCCAGCGTGGCCGACCCGGCGGCCTCGAGGCGGGACAGGTAGGCGGTGACGTCGCCGCACTCGCCGAAGCCGCCGCGGTCGAAGCCGTCGGAGACGGCGGCGAGGCGGAGCGCGCCGCCGCCCTGCAGGGCGGCGGCGTCGGGCGCGCAGGTGGCGAGGATGAAGCGGGTGACGGCCAGCGTGGGGCGCAGGCCGTGGTGCGCCAGGCGCTTGCCGAACTGGAGCATCGGGTGGACGTGGCCCTGGCTCGGGTACGGCAGGAGGAGCACGTGGCTCCCGCCGCCGCCGCCGGCCTTCGGCTCGCTGTCGTCGCCGCCGCCGGCGTAGGAACCCATGGCCGCGTCGCCTTTGCTAGCTAGCTATATGACCTGGGTGTGTGGTACTGTAGCGCTACCGTGTAGAAGAGCCCCCATCGAGTAGATATTTGCGCCGCATATGTATAGCAGTTAACAAAGGTGACCATATAGATGGATAAGGGATACCTATACATGCCAAGCGAGCTCACATCACCACTTTGCCACCTCAATTATCGAATATCTCTGATAAAAATTTGGATTCAAGAACCGTCTAAATAAGCCATGAATCAGTTGATAAGATTCTTGGTGGTGAAACCTGCCACCAGGACTCGAATGCTCGATTTAGCACTGGTATCGTATTTTGCCGAATTTATTTTAGAATTTAACCGACGATATTGCTTTGATTAGAAACTGAATAATCTTGTAGCTAGCGTAATTTTGATAGATTGTGCCGTGCAGGTGCGCTGCGTGCCTATTCGGCTGTTCCACTGCAATCGGATGTCAAATGGTGTCAGCTAATAGTTTGAGATGCTCACAGGTTTTGGTACATGTCATTCTGTGCATAATTTGGCTCGTGCCTCTCATACGACCATCCAAAGCACCACATGAGTATGAATGATTAGTCCTTACAATTAGTCTTATATTTGGCAGACCATCCGGAACTGATTCTCGGATGAATATACACGCCAAATAATTTTCTAGAGAGAAGTGATTCTCTATTGATTATGTGAATTAATTCTCTTAAATGAACTAAGAGGGTAACTAGCTTTCTCTAATTCTGTGAAGTGATTCTCCATCCTAATTTTGATATTTTATGCTAGAGAATAAAAGAAAATAACTTTCAACCATAAGATCACTTCTCTCAGAAAATCAGCAACCATAAAGAATCAGAATCAGATGAAGCTCTATCAAGCACATGCCCTATATATGTGATCATGGTTCAGGATTATGTCTTGGATTTTTTCTAGTCATCAATTCAAAATTATCTCTTGGATTTTTGTAATGATGAAGCATTGCTTGTTTCGGTTGCAATATACTTAGATTTTTAGTTGTCATTTTTGAGGCTATTAACATGGTGGAAACATGATGAACGACCTGCCTCTACACTCTCCGGTGACCCAAAATATAGGTGATGTCGCTCCATCAGCCATCACTAATCACAATAATATATTAGGTAATAATGACTTTTAGTAGAATACAATTTTATAAATGTTATTTTTTTAAAAAAAACACGTGTCTGAGCACGTACATCTCTACTAATATTTCAAAAGTTTATCTAAAATGGAGACGTGCATTGTCGTAGCCTAGCAGATGATCCCCTCTTGCGGCGTCCGTGCATAGTCCGGACACTAGCACACAACAAACAGCACAGGTCGGACACGGCACGCCGGCTGCTGGACTCCAAGCGGAGCGGTCGGCGTCGGAGGATTCCCTGCGATTTGGTTTTCCACACCGCGGTTGCGTTACAGACTTACGAGCGAGCAGCCCATTTATCGCGCACAGGCAGCCTACTAGTGTTAGACAAGGCGAGTGCTCAGTCTGATGGAGATAAAATGATAAAATAATTGGCCCGGCCTCGTGCCGATTCAGGTGAAATCGACAATACGCATAACGGAAATGGCACCACCTTGTTGGATTTGGTTCCTTGACTTTGACAAGCTTGTTGCATCTGTAGGATTTATTTCGCTTTGCTTTCCTAGACCTGCCATTGCAGTGCCCGATCACGACAAAAGTATTGCATCATTTTTTTAAAAAAGTTTCTTGATTGTTCACGGGATAATGTTTTTGTATACTTCTGCTGAGAATTGTGATATAGATAGGATAGCGCCGTGCCGCCGTCTGCGGCTGTGTATTAGGCCCTTTCCACCTCGTGGAACAAACTCTCAAAGGAGGAAGCACTGACCTCCAAAAAAAAAAAAGGAGGAAGCACCTAAATGGGCTACAAATTGGCCATCTTAGCCCAATGGGCCCATTTTCCCCCGCACCCGCCCCTGTGACGCACACGCGCAACCGCCACCCGCCAGCAGCCCACCACCACCCGCCCAGCGATCTGATTCTGACCGCAGGCAGTCAAGGCGACGCCGCGAGGAAGCCGTGGGCCACCGGCCCCTCTTCTACCCCGCATCCCTCCCACATGGCCGGAGGAGGAGAATCCGCGGCCAAGTACCACCACCCATGACGACGCGCTTGACAGCGACGTCGCTGATCTCCAGAACCCTCCGCCGCGGCGTCACCTCGCGAATCCCCCCGAGAACCTTCGCCACCCTCGGCCTCGAACCATCCGCGGGAATCCCCCGTTCCCCGTCGAGAAACGCCTGCTCCTCCTACTCGACCGCCTCGGGAGATCCGGGCCAGGAACCGCCGCCGCCCGCGATGGACTCCCCGATCAAGGTGGTCTCCCATTTCGGGGGCGGCAGAGGCGGAGGAGGGGGATCGGGGGAGGCAGGCGGGGCGGCGATCGACGCGGGGAAGTCGGCGCGGAGGCCGCTCAGCCTGTGGCCCGGGATGTACCACTCGCCCGTGACCAACGCGCTGTGGGAGGCGCGCTCCAGCATCTTCGAGCGGATGATGGACGCCGGGAACGGCGGCGTCCCCGCCGCGGCCGACGAGGGGGAGCAGCGCGCGCAGACGGAGCTGCTCGTCAAGACGCCCGCGCAGAGCCGGACCACCATCGTGTACAAGTTCGCCACCGACGACATCCTCCGGGAGCAGTACCGGGACGCGTGGAACGAGGTGCGCATCGGCAAGCTGCTCGAGGACCTCGATGCCCTCGCCGGCACCATCGCCGTCAAGGTAATGCGATGCCCCATTTCGATCTCATTTTCTTCTATTATAGCTGTGGAGATCAGTGAGAGAGGCCCTGAGGTTTCGTTGTTTTCCAATTTTTTGTCGTCTCCTTGTACTTCCAGTATCTTTTCTTGACAACATGATATGAATGGGATCCTAGTCTTAAATTTGTAAGTGGATGCGATGCAATTCCACAATGTCCATGTAATTGCCCTTCTGAGATTACTTGGGTTAACACTGCATAAATGGTAAAATTTATCTTTCTTAACTATGAAAACGAATCTGGTTACAGTTTATCGACTAAACAACATGACCGGCACCCTGTATAACTTATAACCTTGGTGAGCTGCAGCCTTAACTTTTTGGAATCTGTGATGGTCTTGGTTCTCATGGAATTCTTGCTTCAAAATGGATAGGATATTAATGAATCTTGCCAACTGTTCCGTTACTAGCTACTAACAACCACCATCCACCAAAGTTGTGAGATGTGACTCCTGGGAATGTGATCTGTTGGTCCCAGCAAAACATTTCATTGTATTAGGAAGTTGTGGTAGTGAATCAGTGTTGCCAGTATGGTAGTGAAAGCAGCAGCTGAGGCACTATTGAAATGCTCATTTTCCTTAGCTAGCTCACTGATGCCAATTAGTCTAGTGCTTAAGTTCCCTATTACGATTTGTTTCAAGGTTCTAGTTGATTGAATATGCTACATAGCGCATTCTACATACTGACAACTCCGTGTGGTAGATGCACAATTTTGTATTCCTTTTACTTTCTGTTGTTCATGCTTTCTGGTAGCCTTTTTGACGAAACTTGATCAATATGCAGCACTGTTCTGATGATGATAGCACAACAAGACCCCTTTTGGTTGTGACTGCTTCTGTTGATAAAATGGAGCTGAAAAAGCCAATTCGTGTGGACACTGATTTAAAGATAGCTGGAGCTGTTACTTATGTTGGTCGCTCATCAATTGATATACAGATTGAAGTGACTCAGGTTGATCAAGGTATTATTGGTTGAAAAGTATTATTTTGTAGAAGGTTGATCTGGCTGCTTATGGATTGTGTTAGTTGAACAATAATGGATATGATTGATTTTCATTTTTTGTGTTTTAACTGAATTATCTGAAACGTTATTGTCTTGCAACAGATGGTGATAGTCAGTCTGATCCAACTGCATTGACTGCTAACTTCACATTTGTTGCACGTGATTCTAAGACTGGAAAATCTGCTCCGGTGAACCGCCTTTCACCTGAAACTGAAAGAGAGAAGCAACTATTTAGTGAGAGAGAAGCTCGTGATGAGATGAGAAAAAGGAAGAGGGAAGAACAGAAGGGAGGCCATGAGAATGGGATACATAACCTTCGTGCTGAGGCTGAGAGGCTGAATGCGTTACTCGCAGAGGGTCGTGTTTTCTCTGATCTGCCTGCTTTAGCTGATAGAGATAGCATCTTGCTGAAGGATACCCGCTTGGAGAACTCTCTTGTCTGCCAACCTCAGCAGCGAAATTTGCATGGAAGGATATTCGGTGGTTTCTTGATGCACCGAGCATTTGAGCTTGCCTTCTCAACTGCATATGCCTTTGTTGGACAGCGACCTTGTTTTCTTGAAGTTGATCATGTTGACTTCTTAAAACCAGTAAGTGTCTACATCCTTTTTGGGCAGTTCTCAGTTATTCAAATCTACTGGTATCAACTGGGTCATCAGTTCTTTAGTTAAAGAAGTATTTTATCCTTTGTCATATCTGACTGGTGTTAACCTCAAACTCCATTCTAGATGTTCCTGAAAGAGAAAAGGCTAATGATGCTTTGTGTTGAGTCCATTTGAAAATTGACATTACATTTTCCTAGGAACCATAGGTATAATCATTTTGTCATTCTTACACAGGTGGATGTGGGAGACTTTCTCCGATTCAAATCATGCGTTTTATATACCCAGCTTGACAATCCAGAGCAGCCCCTGGTCAACGTTGAAGTTGTTGCTCATGTAACAAGGCCTGAGCTCCGGAAAAGTGAGGTAATCCCAGAATTCCACCCAATTTACATGGAGTAATGACTATTTGTCTTGCATCAGCTTTACCGCAAATCCTTTTTTCCTCTCGAATGCTTGCTGGTTTGCTGACAGTGTTGTCCAATGGACAGGTCTCGAACACATTTCACTTCACCTTCACCATCTGTAGCGACACGTTGAAAAACGGATTGAAGATTCGCAATGTTGTTCCCTCAACAGAAGAAGAGGCACGGCGCATACTAGAGCGCATGGAGGCGGAGGGTTTATTTAACTAGTCCTTCTGCCGAGCCATGTTTCAGACGTTTGTTACTTGATATATCTCATTTGTCGTACCAGCTGACGGGGGATTTGGCCACGATTTGAGCAGCAGCTATCAGCAGATAAGTAACACGCCGGCAATAGAACGGCATGGCTGTAGTTTGTAGCTCCATGATACAGTTTCCTGTTTTTAAGAGACCATACGTTATCTATAATAACATATTTCTCGAGACTCAAAATGTTCTTTTGAGAAAGCACTATCATGTTATTTGTTTATTATTTGCTCCCTTGAAACGGTAGTAATGGCCGTTCCCATGCGCTTCCTTTTCCAATTGCCTTTTGCACCATCGCTTTGTCAAACGTTCTTGTCGGTAGAGCACTTTGTAACGATCAATTGGTTTTATGCATCTTTTGTGGTCAGTTCAGCTAGTGCGTTCATTTCCGCATGCAGGAAAGCTTAGTTGCTCAGAAAGCATGAACAGAAAATTAAACAATGTGAAAAGACGGGAGCAAGGTTAAGGACGCATCCTGTCAGATGTGGGACCGTCAAAAGCAGATTAAACTTTTGTCCAATGCTTTTTAGCCAGCTGGACCAAGACCTAGCAACACTTTTATCGTGGGACTGAGCTTTACCATCAGTTCCTCAAAAGCTCTCATCCAACAGTGATTATCAGCATGCAGAATCATGTACAATGCCACATTGCCACTTTCACCTTTGGTAGGCCATTGGCAGCGATGATGTTCATCATGCTGAATCATGCAGTGCATATATGCTTCACTCAAATCACTCTACATTTTATCTTCTCCAGGTAGTACAAAATATTTATAGTATGGTCCTAAATCTGAGCCTGCACTGCTGTTCTTCTAGACAACAAGATACAGATAACATTCTTGCTCAGACTGCTAGCGCTATCAATTGCTGCATCCCAACGGCTACGGCGAAGAGCTCGAGCTCTCATCCTCCGAGCTTGTGGAATGCACCGTGTTAAACCTGGGAGGAACAGGCGCGTTCTCCACCCGCCGCGACGAGCCGCCGGGCGCCGCCCGCTCGTTCATCTTCCCGACGTCCTTGCAGACGTGATCGAGGGCTGCGAGGAAGTCACGCACCACCATGAAGATCCTCAGCGGGTGGCCTTCCTCCTTGGCCGAGTCGCCGTGGAAGAACTCGGTCGTCTCCCTGACGAGGGCGAGGGCGCGGCCCTCCTGACCCTGCACTGCGGCGATCTCGGCCTCGGCCTTCCGCAGGAACTCGCCGATGGAGGCGCGGAACCGCCTGCAGCCGCCGTCTTCGGTGCCGAGCTGCTGCTGCTGGTTCAGGTGCAGGACCTCGCTGATCTTGCGGACGCCGGAGGAGAGCTTGGCGACGCAGCTGGCCAGCGCGTCAGAGTCCATCGCCGCCGCCTTCTTGACGCTGTTGAGCTCGCCGCCGAGGCTGGCCACGATCTTCAGGCCCACCTTCTTGCATTGCAGATCATCTGCAAGGGCACTCGCCTGGTCGGTTTGCTGGCCAGTGGATAGAATGTTGGCTCCTTCAGACTTGATGATTTCTTCGACAACAAAGTGCAGGAGCGATGTCTTGCCATCAGCCCCCTTTACGTCAGCCAGCTTGAGGAGTGCGTCGAGCTTGAAGGCGTGTGCGTTCCCACGGTTTGTACCAGTGTTCATGCAGTTGCCGGTCTTCAGGACTGCGTCTAAGATCTTGTGGAACAACCTGCTGCCCCTTAGCTCTTCGCATGCTGCCTGAAATGATAATGAGTATTAGCAATTTGTTCATACTACTTTGTTTCAAAATGAACAGGGTAATGGGGTGAGTTTTGATCAGGCATCTCTCAATCGTATGCGAATGGGATTTTTATTTTGGTGTGAAATTTCTAAGTAGATATTTTGTCATAAGTTGTTCATTTTGCTCATCAGGACAAACCATACGGCCATGACTATATGTAGGATAGCAGATGCTCTGAAAGAGTGCCTTACACAAATGAACAGCAGTCCTAAAATTCGATTCAGAACCATTATTACGGGTTTATGGCACGTCTAGTGTTTGTACTATTATTTCATTCAAAGCTATATGTAAATGGAACTTGGCAGGAGAAGATAGGAGACTATCTGTATCAGTACCTCAAGAGCCTTGAAGGAGGTCTTGAGGTAGTCAACCTCTGAATCAAAGTTGGTGATGTAGAGCATTGCTTCCACTCTCTTGAAAGCAAATGGTATGGCGAGCACTGCCTTGAGGAAGCTCTCAGCAGGGCCAAGCTTACACAGAGCATCCTCCCTGAATTCTTTCAGCTTGATCTCCTCCTCTCTGGTAGGCGCCATCTTCAGCAGCATCTCCAAGAGCTCAGTTCCAAGGCTCTCTGCCTGCCCTGCTTCAAACAATGGCAGTACAAGCAAATGTTCATGAAGGTGAATGATCAGAAAGAGCCATATGGACACTTTTGTTTACAGAGTGAGAGGTGTATTAGAACAATCTCATCTCAGTGTACTCACCATCCAAGAGAGCCTTGCACACTTCTTCCTTCGTGGCATTCAGCGCCCTTAACATTATCGCAATGTTCTGCGATTTCTTCGGGTCGAGGACCTTGTTCTCCTGGCTGCACAAACTGGGATTCGGCCCCTTGGCTCCACTCTTGGATGATCTCCTTGTTGAATTTGAGACAAACAATGTCTCGATCATCTCTTCGTTCACTCTATTTTCATACAAGGAGTTAAACACATCAAGTTTCAAGTTACAGAGGTAAGTTACCATGGAAGCAATGGCAATATGCAAACTTGCAAAGACGACAGGGCCTCACCGGAAAGAGCTCGCCTTCAGCTGGTCCCACACCGTCGGCCGGCCAGAGCTCGCGCTCAGAAAGCATGAACAGGAAATTAAACAATGTGAAAAGACGGGAGCAGGGTTAAGGACGCATCGTGTCAGATGTGGGACCGTCAAAAGCAGATTAAACTTGTCCAATGCTTTTTAACCAGCTGTACCAAGACCTAGCAACACTTTTATCGTGGGACTGAGCTTTATCATCAGTTCCTCAAAAGCTCTCATCCAACAGTAATTATCAGCATGCAGAATCATGTACAATGCCACATTGCCACTTTCACCTTTGGTAGGCCATTGGCAGCGATGATGTTCATCATGCTGAATCATGCAGTGCATATAGGCTTCACTCAATCACTCTACATTTTATCTTCTCCAGGTAGTACAAATATTTATAGTATGATCCTACGTCTGAGCCTGCATTGCTGTTCTTCTAGACAACAAGATGCAGATAACATTCTTGCTCAGAGCTAGTGCTATCAAATGCTGCATCCCAACGGCTACGGCGATGAGCTCGAGCTCTCATCCTCCGAGCTTGTGGGGGGAGGAAGAGGAGGAGGTGCACGAGCAGCACCCGCGCCAGCATTGCCGTTGGCGTGCCCGGGAACGGCAACGGCTATCCCTGCCTGCCTCGGTGAGCAGCACACACGAGCTCCTGCTAGCACGCTAGACTGTGAGGTGGGAGAGGAAAGGAGAGGAGTGAAGAGTGAACGCGCTTGTGAACGCTGAGGCGACTGAACTGGACAGGCGTGACAGTGACCGCAGCGAGGGAAAGGAGGAGGAGGGGCATGGGAAGTGGTGCATGCCTGCCATGGAGTGGTGTACTGGTGTGGTGTGATGGAAATGTGTGCTTTGGATTCTTGTTTGCCTCTTTTTTTTTCTCTTCTCTGTGGGTGTGTTTAGTTCCAAAAAATAAGGAAAAGTTCAGTGAAAATATCACGTCCGATACTGTACCGTACTGTAGCATTTTTCGTTTGTTTATAGTAAACAACATTATCCTATCATGATCTAAGTAGGCTTAAAAGATTTATCTTGTCGTATACATCAAAACCATGTAATTAGTTTTCCTATTTACCTACGTTTAGTGTTCCATGCACGAGGAGAGAGAATTGATATGATAGGTGAATAGTGAAGTTTGGAAAGAGAATTTAAAAGGAGTGTTTAGTTCCTGAAAAAAGGTGAAAGGTGAAGTGAAAAAGTCAAATCAGACACTGTAGCACTTTTCGTTTGTTTGTGGTAAATATTGTCCTATCATGATCTAACTAGGCTCAAAAGATTCGTCTCGTCGTGTACATAAAAACCATGTAACTAGTTTTTTTATTTACCCACGTTTATTACTCCATTCATAAGGAGAGAGATTTGATGTGATATGTGAATAGTAAAATTTGGAGAGAGAATTTTTAGAAGTTTGATGATGCGACCGGGAACTAAACACGACGAGAAGTTGTTGATTCGATGGAAACTAAACACAGCCGCATGTGTTTGGCTCGGCTCGGTGCTGCTGCTGCCCTTTCGAGCTGGCTCCCATGGAGGGTGACCAATGCAGGAGATACTGTTTGTTTAGTGTCATTTCGTCAGCCACAGGGATGAGTTTTTGTCACCGAACAAGGCCGTGTTTCAAAAATATTTCCACCCCTTCGACAATAATTAAGAATATTAAATAAATTTAGTTTACAAAACTATTTTCACAATATTGAACTATTTCGTAAGATCTATCTAATGAGGTCTTTGACCGTACGATTAGAGAATGGTTACTGTAGCACTACTATAGCCAAACATAGATTAATTAGGCTCATTAGATTCGTCGCACAAAGTTGCACTCATCCCTAAATGAGTTTTGTAAATAGACTTTATTTAGTACTTCATGCATCTAAGATTCCCTTTGAAAATTTTATTCCCGGTGGGAAAGAAACACGGCCCAGTGAAAAGGGCCCTGTTTACTGTTTAGTTCCCTTCGAAACACAAAAATTCTCTCTCCAAACTTCACTATTCACCTATCACATCAAATCTCTCTTCTCATGCATGGAACACTAAATGTAGGTAAATAAAAAAACTAATAACATGGTTTTGATGTACACAATGAGACGAATCTTTTTAGCCTAGTTAGGTCATGGTAGGACAACGATTACTACAAACAAACGAAAAGTGCTACAGTGCGCTACAATTTCCGATGTGACATTTTCACTAAATTTCATCTTCACTTTTCGGGAAGTGAACACCGCCAAGCTCGCAGTGATCAAAACCAGTTAACCACTGCCCATCGGTTTTTAAAACTTGATTTTTGATTTTCCTTTTGTTATAAATATGTTATTTTAGGTGTAAAACGGATACAGTGTGAGAACATTTTGAAATATGAATCCAATAATAAGATTTCTATTGCCTAGACATTGTTACTGGTTTATTTTTTATAAGAAGCGTTGCTACAAGTTGAGCAAGCGTTAGCCAAATCATGCATAGCTTTTACATGAAATACGTACATCACATGTCTTTTGGATGGCACCTAGATTGTTTTCACTGGCAATGTCAAGGACAGCGTCGCTTAAAGGTCACTTAACCGCTAAACGCCGACCAAAAAGATCAACCAACCAAACCTAGTATTTAGTAACCTACTCCGACGGAGATAAGCCGAAACGCGGTTTGGTCCAGCCAGATTAGCAGGTGTCCTGACACTTGGCTGATGTCTGCCGACCGCGACGCCGAGCCAGAAGCACGGCACGGCCGCATTGTCTGCAAGCGCAAGTGTGCTCCTCGCCTCTCCCCCGTCAGCGTCACCACCTCAGATTCCTCGTGCTCCATGCACGCCCTGCTGCGCCCCCACGCACGCGTCGTCGCGTACACACGAGGACGGTGTCTTTAAAAAATAACAGCCGGACGGTAATGGCACAGGTAATCGCCGATTAAGCAGTGTGAAATGGGGATGGAGATTGGAGAAAGAGCATGTGAAGAGAGTGTGATTACTGATTACTGCTGGTCTGGGAGGCTGGGAGCAGCAGGCAGCAGCTGCCGAGAGCCCGAGAGGATAGGGCTGGTGGAGGCTGGAGGAGAGGGGCACGCCATCTTTGACCAACGTTCGGCTGCGGCAGGCAGAGTGTGATCATTTCCGGCGGGGCCCGGCGCTCCTCTGCCGCACAAGCCGAACGGGCTTTGGCGCTTTTCGCTTGTTAATCCGGCGGGCAGCGCCGCAGCGCGCAGCGGGCTCAGCTTTAATAAGTGTGCTGCCACCAGGAAACACGCGGACATGCATGCCGTGCGTGACGCTTTGACTACACAAACCCGTTGTGCGCTGGGGCCCAATCCAGTGCTTGGTTGAGTACTCGAGCGAGGTCTTGTTTAGAAGTGAGGTCGATGTTGAATTTAAGAGGTGGAATTTAAAAGTTTGATGTTACTTTATAATCATTACGTTACTGTAGTATTTTATTTGTATTTGTGAAAAATTATTTAAAAATTGATTAATTAGGCTCAAAATATTCATCTAGCAGAGCACAACAAAACTGTGCAATTAGTTTTTGATTATACCTACATTTAGTACTCCATGCATGGTATTTTGATGTGACGAGGAATCTTTGACCGTTACTCTTGAAAAGGGATAGGAACTTCCATCTCTTGTGTTGTCTCTACTCCGTACTTCTATTTTTTCCATTATTTAATCATGCTTCCTTACCCCGTGCGGAACATATGTGACCATTACTATATTTTTTTCAACAAGTAATCCAATCAAGGCAAAGTGTTATCAGGCCCTGTCCTGCGATTCCGTTTTTTCAGAATTACACGGTACAACGCAGACGCTCACACACGCACGCACACTTATCTCTATGAACACACGTATGCAAACTCTATCTCTATGAGCACCTTCGAAAGACTGAGTACCTGGCAGATCTGGAGATTTCTGAAGTCACTATTAGCACCTCGTTGTCGACGGGAACGCCGCTTACCACTTAAAGCATAGCGCCGGTAAATCCTGAAAAAATCCCAGGAAAAGATGCGAGTATTCGGATTTGAACCCTGATGGGTCCCACTAGACCGTCCTCTATTGGACTACAAACCAATTCGCCCTGGGATTCTGGTGCTAAAATGAGGGGCCCTTTTATAGTAGTATGGCCATATGGGCACACTATTTTTCCTTTGGGCCTGATGACCGGCTGGCCCAGTTAAACCACGGAAGCTCTACAGACCGAGCTAAGCTAAAATACAGCATCTTATTTGGAGATAAAAAAGAGTGTCCTATATCCACTCCTCTTAAGCTACTTATTTATCCAAAATTAGAGAAAAGACAAAAGAGTGACTTTCCGCCTCAAATAGTCCCATCTTACACTACCAGTCCCACTCCTGTCAGCATGTTCGTGTTCGGAATTCCTTCATATGGTTGATCTCCGCCTCCACCACTACAAGGTTGACCAACAGCATGCACCATCACTCTATTGAATATGCTTGTCTATTGTCTTTTACTAATGCAAGGGGTGAAGGTATATATTATTTTGGGGTGCAAATACACCCACAAAAAAATAAAAAAATAGTGGTTTGATCAAAATTTCACTATATTAGATGGTAACTGTGAATCCAAACATATAATAAAGTGGTTTTTCATTGGTATATTCGTCTATTATTCATCTTCTATTGTGCTCTCTGGCCTGGACTCCTTGAGACGCTGCGAGTTCTGCTAAGCTTCACCTACTCGCTTGATCTGCCGGATGAATGCACGCACGACTTGCCTGAGGGAGGCACCTACGGCTACGGCGGTGTCCGTCCGACTCGAGGGCCATCATCGAGTTCCTCTAGGCAAATATCCTGCTACCTCCGCCTCCACCGTACCACTACAATGTTGTCCAGCAGCACGCATGGTCCCTCCATGGGATATGCTTGTCTTTTAGTAATATAGGGGCAAAGGTAGGTAGAGAGCGCACCCACAAGAAAATGACAAACTAGTGATTTAGATCAAAATTTCACCATATATGCAACCTTTACAGCTTAAGTTTATACACCCATAAGGCAAATATATTATCCTCTAATTGCTCTAGTTTTGATGTACACGACAAGATAAATCTTTTAAGCCTAGTTAGGTTAGACAACAATTATCACAAACAAACGAATAGTGCTATAGTACACTATAATGTCCGATGTGACTTTTCGATCACCTTTTTCAGGGATCTAAACAAACTGATTAGAAGTTTAACGCGCATGCCAAGAATCATTTGAGTGTCAACAATATGCTTATAAGTTATAACAGAACAAAAAGGGACATACTGTTGTGCAAGAAAAAATGCATTCATAATACACTCCTCCAGCCGCCATCTTCACTGCTCGGACCTTGTTCTTGTGGGCATCTTTGACTTTCCAATGAGGAATTTAGGACGTTTGGGATGCTCATTGACTTGTCCCTGTAGTGTGTTAATCAGGTTCTCCTTCTCACCACAATTCTTAAGAAGAAGCATCGGAAAATAGTATCAATGGCCTGACCTGATATGTTGAGAGCTAAGGGCATTTCAGTCTGTCCAAATGAATATGGGGAAGGAAATAAAAAATAGTAAAAATAAGAAAAACCCATTTCTATTTGGTGAACCCTCTCTGTTTTACCTTACGTCGAGGCCCCCTACCATCAGATGTCATGAAAGGAGGAACGAGATCTTCTGCAGTAGAGACTGCAGTAGAGAGACATACCTCAGAGGGAGGTAAAACGCCATCCACCGATCATTCCGCCATCGACGTATCCTACTGCAAGGCCTAATAATGGAGCACCCAGCGTTTAATCAAAGTTGTTGGGTAAAAGCGCCCCGCCACTAAGCGCATTGTCACTAAGAGATGAATAGACTTTTACTGGGCTGCTTAGGCGCTGGCGTTGCCGACCTGCTCTCGTTTCAAGCTTGAACTCTTTGGTCCTTGCCACCCTTCCTTCCCCTGAATCTTTTTCTCTTTTTTTTCACACAAAAAACTTTTGTATGCCTATAACCAATTCTGTAGATAATAAAAAGAGCTTCAAAATTTGTATAGGTTTCTACAACAAAGAATCTCAATTAGGCTCGAATTCAAACTCTGAATTTTCATTCAGAACACTGAATCATATTCACTTTCGTCAAAATTCACCTATCAGCGTTACTCATCTAAAAATAGAGATCAAAATAAAATACCAACGCTTAATTTCTCTTATCCAAATCTGGTATACGATGTTCATCAAACATAGGAATTTCCATTTTTGCTTTGAGTTAACATATTGTTCCCATGAAAAAATCTTGAGAAAATTTCCATTTTTATCATCCTTTTCCTTTTCTTTTCAGAGATTATTTTGGTTCCATGTCGAAGTGTAATTAATGAAGAAAAGATTTGGCCAGTTATCAATCACAACTATGTTTCTTTTCAACAGAGGTAGTTCTTTACCCTTCTACCTGTCCACTTTTTGTTGTGCCTTAAAGTGATCATCGATTATGAACTAAGCTTTGAGATTCTACTGATTTTGAAGAGATATATTTAAGACTTACAAATATCTGGTAATGGCAATAGGAGTTATTGAGAATTAAAATGTAATCAAATATTTAGGTGTTTTGTACTGTCACCGATATTTAATTCTTTCCTGGAATATCGAGCAACAAAAGAATTGTGTAGAGCAAAATCCATTTCCTTTTAGTGAGAATTTGAATTTATTATAACACTGGAAAACGGTTTTGTGCTCAAGTCCATTTCTGAGAGCGACAGGGCGGCATTTCGGCGCCCTGGAATATTTGAAATGCAATCAAATATTCAGTTGTTTTGTGAATTGCATAGACATTGTTGTATCGATTATATATAAACTCCTCTGTCATATTTGGTTTTTCTATTGCACATGCTTCACCAATTATACCTATACTATCTTGTTCTACCTTTCGAATCCCGTTGCAACCCACTGGCATATTTCCTAGTATTTAATTAAAAATTAGAATTCATTGTCCACATGTAAATAAACTTTTGCCATTTTTTGGGCCTTGTATTGAATCTAGTCTATTCTTTTGGCATTGTTTGGTTACACTAGTCGCAATGCCCGTGCGGCACGCGCGTGCTAAACTCTCTTCCACATATTTATTCCAATTCATATGCCATCATATTTAGATCATGATTGTAACATGATATATTACATTAATTAATACAAGTTCTTCCTATTTCGAAAAAAAGTTGAATATAATGTGATACTCTTTTTTATACTATGGAAAGATACAGATCAATAATATTAGATTTAAAGAAATAGGTGATGTAAATAGATTTTTTTCTATCTGTTGAGGTTAAAAGAAGAATGTATTTATAGTGGCAGCTTTAGAGTATCAATGCAGTCAGAAAACAAACATAGCTAATTTTTTATATTCGGTAACTTAAATGCACTTAGCTTCATTTTCAACCAAAAAATTATTACATTAAACCTGAACTTTACACGGTGTATCCCATTTTCTAGAGGTTAGGCCTACTCTTCACCACACGTTAGAAGCCCTATCTAAGCCTCGTTCGGCTCCTTCCTTGTTCAGATCCAAAGCCCTACTCTGGTTCCAATATTTAAATTCTTCTCATTTTATATCGATATATTTTACAGAATTTTGTCTCATTTTATATCGTTAGGTTTTATAGAATTTTGCACATGATTCTAGAAAAAACACAGTGAACATGAATTTTGTCCATATTATAATAGAATCAGCCACCTATGATTTTTGTACCCACCCTTTAAGGAGGACTCACATGTCAAGTCTCTGGTGGAAAATAAGTTCATGAATTTGCGAAATCAAACAAAAAGGAACGGTTTAGTTTAGAGGATATTTTTTCACCGGCAAAAAAGTTGCCCGCCTTGTGCATCCACATCCCTCCCTGTGCCCACGCAATGACCTCCCTAATCTGATTTGATCTATGAACATTGAAGTTTCTATTTTCTTTGACTTTAACTCTAACACATAATCTTTTACAAAGTTTATGCAATGACCTCCCTAATCTGATTTGATCTATGAACATTGAAGTTTCTATTTTCTTTGACTTTAACTCTATTTAACACATAATCTTTTACAAAGTTTATGCATCAAGGTTCGAGGTGCACCCACCAAATGCCATACATGGTTCCTCGCATTTATATGGCCATACCATTGATATTCAACTGGAACATTATTTGGAGAGAGTATCACCGAGAGAAAGTCACATAATCCTTTTAGAAGTAGTACTAGGCTAAAAGATTCAACTGGAACTCTTTTTAGAAGTAGTACTAGTCCACATAATCCTCAGTGGTCCTCCTCCAGCAGACCAATACACCAGGTCATCTCTTCATCTTCGTAGGAACTTGGCGATCAAGCACAGCACTATCGCCCCTCTTCTCCATTTCTTTTTCTAATAGCAGCGTACAAATTTTTTCAATCCAGATGCTTTCAAACCAAGAAACAAACCGGAAAATACTGTATAAATTGTAACCACCATACAAGGCTAAAAGATTTCAGCAAGCACTAACTATTTTCACTATTTATAAATACTGAGGCCACATAATCTTAAGATAGACTGAAACAAAATAATAGTGACATTGTAGGTATCAAATTTAAAACTCTAAACGGCAATTCCAAAATAGAAGATTAATTGGATGAATCTCTTACAATAAATAGAACAACGGTGTTTCAAAATATTACCAAATAATAATCTGTCCATGCATAACTAAAAAACTTGACCAGCTAGTTTAGAAACAGTAGCAGGGTCGAAGTCCATGAAAATTTCCTAGAAGATTTCATTAACATTCAGAATAAACCACACATTTCTTTCGCCTACAACTCTGAAAAACAAAAGGGCATTGTTTTCATAAAAAGTAGCACGCAGATTCTTTAACATCATAAGAAATAAATTCATTGCATGGTGATACAGTATGTCATGTTTCCTATCAAGGACACGGTGTGAGGAAAACTGCAAATCGCATTAACACATGTTGCCATGGGATCTCCCATGCACAAGATAAAATAAATAAATGTTGCCGTGGATGCCAAAGTCTCATATTTTTCTTGCGTCCCCAGCAGCACTGATTCATGGCTGCATAGTTTGTGCAAGAATGAAAGAGGAGGAGGACATACACAGCTCTGCTACTTTTAGCCTACTGCAAATAACGGACATACAGATAGAACCAATCATTCTCTAAATTCTGTTGCTACCAATCATAGCAGAAACAAAAGCACAACAAAATTTGTAAACGAGGATCTGAATATCTGATAACTGTCATAGAAAAAGTAATAGAGCTATATACTTCTGCCCAGGTAACGATAGTGTCGGTGCTGAGATTGGCCGCCCAACCTCAGCGCCACACAGAATGCGCTGTGTTCCGTCCCTTGACGGTTGATGCAAGAGCTAGCACGATGACACAAGAGTTTATCCTGGTTCCGACCACGGGGCCATACGTCCAGCGGAGTGTGCTCGCGGCACTGTACTATCTTGCATCGAGGTGCCTGCAGTGGGGGGCTACAAGTGTGGCGGGAGAGGAGAGGAAGTCTCCAAGTCCCTGAGAATGGGTGTGAAAGTGATTGAGGCGGGGTGCCAATATCATGGAGGGTGGTGATCATGCGCGCGTTCGTGTGTTCTGGGTCCGGTCACCCTGAGAGGGCGCCCTCCTCCTCCTTTTATAGGCCAAGGAGGGGAGGACGTACAAATACAGGTACAGTATGTGCTACAGGGGCGCGCACTGGAGAGCGTGGCGCCGGTCGTGCGGTAGTCCTCCATCCTGGCAAGGGATTTATGGCGAGCTCCGGCTTCTGCGGGCGTTACAGCCGTCCCTATGCTTGTCCTGAAATGGCTTCGAGGGGCGGTGCAGCTATGATCCGCGCCTGGACGTCCTCCGCCGGTTGGTTCGAGGGTGTGGCAGTAGGGGAAGGACAAGAGTTGGCGGCACAGGGGTTGGTATGGTGGTCGCTGTTGACCACAGTGTGTGGCGTGCCCGGTTCGCCGGGAATGGCCGAGAGTTGGTGGATTTGACCCGGCGCTCGTCGTCACAGGGCCGCGCCTGACCAGAGTCTGCGCTCGGTCGCTGTTCGTACATTCGTTCGAGGGTTCTCCATGCCCGTTGGAGGGCCGCACCGCGGGGGGGGGGGCACAAATGAACAGCAGTCCTAAAATTCGATTCAGAACCATTATTATGGGTTTATGGCAGTCTAGTGTTTGTACTGTTATTTCATTCAAAGCTGTATGTAAATGGAACTTGGCAGGAGAAGATAGGACACTATCCGTATCAGTACCTCAAGAGCCTTGAAGGAGGTCTTAAGGTAGTCAACCTCTGAATCAAAGTTGGTGATGTAGAGCATTGCTTCCACTCTCTTGAAAGCAAATGGTATCGTGAGCACTGCCTTGAGGAGGGCCGTGATAAGCTGTGACGGGCCGCGTCGCCCGGGTGGGCTTTTTCGGGCCGCCGGTGATTCGGCCCTTTGTGATTAATGTTTTTTGAGGGTGATTACCCCGATGGTTAGGGGACCCCTTGGTATGTCCCCGACAGATAGCAAGGTCTTGTAAGTTGGCTTTCTTGGTCTCACCAAAAACAAAGAGATATAGAGCCAACCTTAACATTGATCTACGCTTCATGTCGAATTAGAAAAAAAAATGAAGAAAGTCCTAACAACAAAAACATAGAGATACAGAGCCAACCTTTACACCTGCACAAAGCATGTTATGAACCAGGGTGTCCAATATGCTTTTCTTTGCAAATCTTCAGCAACATTAAGCAAACAAAGTAGATAATGACAGGAGAGCCGGTCAGAGTCATGACAGACCTAAAAACATATCCTAAAGGGTGACACAATGATGGGAGTGCATCTCAATATTCTCAAGCAAATAGAAGCAGCCTAGCAGGATGAACTTAAACATGATTTAAGTTAAGCATTGTAAGATTATAAACTTAGTTCAGCATACCAGAAACTCCTGCAGTTTGTCAGCTTGAGATGCGCTTGCTTCGCTAAGTTGATCTTCATAATGCTTTCTTTCAATGTACACATCATTGGCCTTTTTTTAAGAAGATACCGCAGAGATCAGAGGAAAGCTGGCTGTCGGTCGTAGTAACCCAGGTCCAATGAGAAATGACCTCATGAACTACTTGAAGCTGAATGAAAAAAAAAGACAACAGCAATTGTTAGAACACAAAAGCTAGATCATGAGCTAGCTAGAAGCGTACATGACATCCGTGCACATGTAAAAGAAACTATTTTATTCCAGCTTACAAGTCAGTTTTTTTTTTGCAGGGAACCAAGCACGGATATGTGGAATAAGAAAGAATATTTGAAGCACAAACTAGTGATTTCTGGATTGAGCTCTTTTCGTGCTCTCGCAAGCTATTTCCCCCAAAAAATCTTGATTTCTACGCACGCAAACTAAAATATCAAAGTTTCTACTCAAGCAGTACCTTGTGGTGTTGGTGAGGAGCTTAGATTCCTTAAGTTGTTGGTGAGCAGCACCGCCAGGAGCTTTGACCACCCCGCGAGCTCCTCGGCGTGCCTCCCCGAGCAGAAGCCGAGCAGAAGCCTTGCATCCCAGGGAGCAGTCAGCGCCAGGCTGCCGCCCTGCCGCTGTTGATGGGATTGGGATCAGGATTTGACGCATCCTCACATGAGCATTAGCAAGATACAATTTTCACGCACACAAACACTAACCTGGATGAGATGTCGCATGAGCTCAGAGCTGCCAACCCCATCGCTAAGACCTCCACGGTTGCCATCTTAGTGTCGGGGGACCAGGCGCCGACGCCCCAGATCCGGTTGGTGGGAGAGCCCGCACCATGCCACTGCCTTGGGTCCTCCACTGCATCGCTGCCTCTCCGTCAGAGACGAGCTTGGGGCGGGTCATTCCTATAGATTGAAGGGCATGGAGGGGCAGCCGCCGCCGGCCTTCTAGCTGCGCCGCCATGGATCTTGTCGGGGCAGCAGGGTGTCGTGTCTTCAAGATCCCCGTGCCGCCACGGGGAGGGCCCCGCACTCGACGCTGCCGGCCGCCACTGCTGAGCGCTCGTGGCTGCCCCCTCCTGCTGGCTGCTACAACGCGCATCGTCCGCCGGGACACGCCGGTGAGGTCGCCGATCTAGCTTGGATGGAGGAGGTCCATGCGCCAAGGTTTCCGGCCCCGCATAGATCACGACAGCCTTGGACCCCGCAACGACGATCCTGAGGCCGCAACGCATCAAGGGGAGGAGGATCAACGAGGGAAAGAGGTGAGGAGGGATCAGCAACGAGGAATGATGCTGCGCCCCTCTTCGCGTCGGCCGCCCCCGTCCTCCTCTCTGCGGGCGCCGCCACCGGTTCCTCCCTGGGTGCCGATGCCGCCGTATGTGCGGGCGCCACTTCCGCCGCGGGTGCGGCCGTCCTGGCCGACGCCGCCGCCGTGCGCACGGGCGCCGCCTCTCCTAGTCCTCCATGCTCTGCGCGCGCGCCTTCTCCTCCCACATCGGCGCGACTCCGCCCTGCTCCGTCCCGCCGAGCCCCTTCGCGTTCAGCAGAGGGGGAGCATAGAGAGGAGAGCAAGCGTGAGAGGGCGGCGCGATGTGGATCAATGGCAAAGGGATGAGGCATGGGGGAGGGGAGGAATCAATGGGATCCGCTGATGGCGCACGGGCGAGCGGATAGGGAGGGGCGGGCGGATCGAGCGAAGGAAAGGAAAGAGAGAGGATGCGTGATTCACGGACGCAGGTCGGGCGTGGGTACTGGCGGGCGGGTAAGATCTTCGCGGGGTGAAAAAATAAAAATCGACCTCGGAAGACCGGCGCCCCCGCTCGGTAATTTTTCGTCGTCGTCGCAGATGTTTTTTGAGAGGAGGTACGACAGATCGGGCCGGTAGGAGGGGTGGGCAGAGAATTTGCTTGGTAAAAAGTGTTTTAATTTCTTTGAATCTTTAATAGATAGATCTATGTTTTTTTTCTGTCTAAATTACCTTCTCAAATTCGAATTTCTTATTTGAAAATTTTGGGCACAAAATTGCATGCAAATTGCTGGTAACGGTGACACCAGGTTTAATTAATTATTATAGCAAATCAAATAGGTAGATGAAACCCTGTTCTACCAATTTACCTTGACGCTTCTGCATCGTCAGCAAAAACAAAAGTTGACACACTTGTATTTAATCGTAGACTATATACCACCCTACCGATTGCTTAATCTCTTCGAAGAAAGGGTTTTAGTTTCCTCACAGAAGAAGCTGAATCCCGGCCGTCAATAAGAGTGCAGGACCTGTGGAGCTCCACCTCAGTTTTCTTCGAAATTCAGTAGTCATGCATCCCATCACCTGGCCGGTTATACCTACCGTAAGCTTCAACTTCATCACGCATCACTCATCGCCAACCACCATTTCCATGTATAGTTAAGATCTGCAAGACAAGGTCAAACATGGTTGATCCGGTAACGTGCATGTCATGGTGGAAATGGTCTAGGAACCAAACCAAATCCACATCAATCCATACTAATTCTAGCATATTTACAAACCAATCCAATCCCACCCACTTAGCATTCGAACCAAACCAATCCAAACCATTTAGCTTTTCTCTCCTAACCAAACCAAATTAATCGGTTTCAACCCAAATATTGAAACCGGTTTTTACTCACTACCACTCATAACAAGAATATATCTTATAATGTGGAGCCCACATATTGATATAGCTCAACCAATTTACACGGAGTAGCTAAATCTTATTATGAAACACCTCCAACAAATTTTAGCCAAATTCGCTAAAATTTTAAAGTGTGAACGCGAGGTTTTAATTTTTCACCGGATCACGTACACTGACCTAGCTAGTTTTTCTTGCAAATTGACGCTGCTAATGCGCTCGATTGGATCCTTGCTCCGTTTTTTAGAGGACACCTACATGCTTGTACAATCACCAGATTCCATTTTCGTCAGCACTGATCCAAAACTCTTGGTTATCAATGGTTTGCACCAATGAATAAAGTGGAAGAGGTTGCTTTGCTTACATTTTTTTGGCTGTTGCATGCATGCACGTCAAGGTGGAAATGGTTTGGGTTAAAACCGGTTTGAGTGGTTTGGTTTTTTAGTTGGATCAACTTGGTTTGGTGCATAATGGGTCGAGATATATAATGGTTTGGTTTGGTTTGGTTTAACAGTTATAATGGTTCGAAGCAGTTTGGATTGGTTCGTAATTAGTTTGGCTAATTCAAAAGATCAAAAGCCGGACCCTAAAACTAAAACATCGCGTTCACACTACGAAATTTTAGCAAATTTGATTGAAATTTGTTGCAAATGACTCAAAATGACGGTTGGCTACTTTATGCAAAATTATGTGATGAGATCCACATGTGGGCCCCACGTCAAAAGCCGGACCCTAAAACTAAAACCTCGCGTTCATACTACAAAAATTTAGCGGATTTGATTGAAATTTGTTGCAAATGACTTAAACGACTGTCCGCTACTTTGTGCAAAGTTATAAGATGAGATCCATATGTGGGTCCCACGTCAAAAGTCGGACCCTAAAACTTAAATCTCGCGTTCACACTATAAAATTTTAGTGGATTTGGCTGAAATTTGTTGCAATGATTAAAAACGACGGTCGACTACTTTATGCAAAATTATGTGATGAGTTTCACATGTGGGCCCCACGTCAAAAGTCGGACCCTAAAACTAAAACCTCGCGTCCATGGATCTTGTCGGGGCAGCAGGGTGTCGTGTCTTCAAGATCCCCGTGCCGCCACGGGGAGGGCCCCGCACTCGACGCTGCCGGCCGCCACTGCTGAGCGCTCGTGGCTGCCCCCTCCTGCTGGCTGCTACAACGCGCATCGTCCGCCGGGACACGCCGGTGAGGTCGCCGATCTAGCTTGGATGGAGGAGGTCCATGCGCCAAGGTTTCCGGCCCCGCATAGATCACGACAGCCTTGGACCCCGCAACGACGATCCTGAGGCCGCAACGCATCAAGGGGAGGAGGATCAACGAGGGAAAGAGGTGAGGAGGGATCAGCAACGAGGAATGATGCTGCGCCCCTCTTCGCGTCGGCCGCCCCCGTCCTCCTCTCTGCGGGCGCCGCCACCGGTTCCTCCCTGGGTGCCGATGCCGCCGTATGTGCGGGCGCCACTTCCGCCGCGGGTGCGGCCGTCCTGGCCGACGCCGCCGCCGTGCGCACGGGCGCCGCCTCTCCTAGTCCTCCATGCTCTGCGCGCGCGCCTTCTCCTCCCACATCGGCGCGACTCCGCCCTGCTCCGTCCCGCCGAGCCCCTTCGCGTTCAGCAGAGGGGGAGCATAGAGAGGAGAGCAAGCGTGAGAGGGCGGCGCGATGTGGATCAATGGCAAAGGGATGAGGCATGGGGGAGGGGAGGAATCAATGGGATCCGCTGATGGCGCACGGGCGAGCGGATAGGGAGGGGCGGGCGGATCGAGCGAAGGAAAGGAAAGAGAGAGGATGCGTGATTCACGGACGCAGGTCGGGCGTGGGTACTGGCGGGCGGGTAAGATCTTCGCGGGGTGAAAAAATAAAAATCGACCTCGGAAGACCGGCGCCCCCGCTCGGTAATTTTTCGTCGTCGTCGCAGATGTTTTTTGAGAGGAGGTACGACAGATCGGGCCGGTAGGAGGGGTGGGCAGAGAATTTGCTTGGTAAAAAGTGTTTTAATTTCTTTGAATCTTTAATAGATAGATCTATGTTTTTTTTCTGTCTAAATTACCTTCTCAAATTCGAATTTCTTATTTGAAAATTTTGGGCACAAAATTGCATGCAAATTGCTGGTAACGGTGACACCAGGTTTAATTAATTATTATAGCAAATCAAATAGGTAGATGAAACCCTGTTCTACCAATTTACCTTGACGCTTCTGCATCGTCAGCAAAAACAAAAGTTGACACACTTGTATTTAATCGTAGACTATATACCACCCTACCGATTGCTTAATCTCTTCGAAGAAAGGGTTTTAGTTTCCTCACAGAAGAAGCTGAATCCCGGCCGTCAATAAGAGTGCAGGACCTGTGGAGCTCCACCTCAGTTTTCTTCGAAATTCAGTAGTCATGCATCCCATCACCTGGCCGGTTATACCTACCGTAAGCTTCAACTTCATCACGCATCACTCATCGCCAACCACCATTTCCATGTATAGTTAAGATCTGCAAGACAAGGTCAAACATGGTTGATCCGGTAACGTGCATGTCATGGTGGAAATGGTCTAGGAACCAAACCAAATCCACATCAATCCATACTAATTCTAGCATATTTACAAACCAATCCAATCCCACCCACTTAGCATTCGAACCAAACCAATCCAAACCATTTAGCTTTTCTCTCCTAACCAAACCAAATTAATCGGTTTCAACCCAAATATTGAAACCGGTTTTTACTCACTACCACTCATAACAAGAATATATCTTATAATGTGGAGCCCACATATTGATATAGCTCAACCAATTTACACGGAGTAGCTAAATCTTATTATGAAACACCTCCAACAAATTTTAGCCAAATTCGCTAAAATTTTAAAGTGTGAACGCGAGGTTTTAGTTTTAGGGTCCGACTTTTGACGTGGGGCCCACATGTGAAACTCATCACATAATTTTGCATAAAGTAGTCGACCGTCGTTTTTAATCATTTGCAACAAATTTCAGTCAAATCCACTAAAATTTTATAGTGTGAACGCGAGATTTAAGTTTTAGGGTCCGACTTTTGACGTGGGACCCACATATGGATCTCATCTTATAACTTTGCACAAAGTAGCGGACAGTCGTTTAAGTCATTTGCAACAAATTTCAATCAAATCCGCTAAATTTTTGTAGTATGAACGCGAGGTTTTAGTTTTAGGGTCCGGCTTTTGACGTGGGGCCCACATGTGGATCTCATCACATAATTTTGCATAAAGTAGCCAACCGTCATTTTGAGTCATTTGCAACAAATTTCAATCAAATTTGCTAAAATTTCGTAGTGTGAACGCGAGGTTTTAGTTTTAGGGTCCGGCTTTTGACGTGGGGCCCACATGTGGATCTCATCACATAATTTTGCACAAAATAGCGGACCGTCGTTTTGAGTCATTTGCAACAAATTTCAGCCAAATCCGCTAAAATTTTGTAGTGGACCCATTGTGCACCAAACCAGGTTGATCCAACTAAAAAACCAAACCACTCAAACCGGTTTTAACCCAAACCATTTCCACCTTGACGTGCATGCATGCAACAGCCAAAAAAATGTAAGCAAAGCAACCTCTTCCACTTTATTCATTGGTGCAAACCATTGATAACCAAGAGTTTTGGATCAGTGCTGACGAAAATGGAATCTGGTGATTGTACAAGCATGTAGGTGTCCTCTAAAAAACGGAGCAAGGATCCAATCGAGCGCATTAGCAGCGTCAATTTGCAAGAAAAACTAGCTAGGTCAGTGTACGTGATCCGGTGATTGGTCCAGTAGCATGCAAGTGCCTATCAAAGTTATATAAGCAAGAAATTTTTTCTACGCCGCCAGGACCTCCTCGTCGCCGGCGGGCTCCTGGCTCCCCGGCGCCGTCGCCGAGCGCCACCGGATCGCCGCACGGATCCGGGACCTCAAGGTCAGCGTCGTGGAGCTGAACCAGCGCAACCGGCGGTACCGCATCGTCCTCGTCGACGGCAACCCCGCGGCGGCGGCGGCCCGCGTCGTCGAAGAACAGTCGTCGCCCGTGCTCCCCTACCACGACGCGCACTCGGCCGAGCTCGCGTTCCAGGTGTCGGACGTCATCGGCCGGCAACGCGAGAAGACGGAGCTGATCGACCTGATCTCATTCTCAGCTGGCACTACTGCCAGTGCCGGCAACAACGCCGGCCTGAGGGTGGTGTCGGTGTGGGGGATGGGCGGCATGGGCAAGTCGTCGCTGGTGCGCATGGTGCACAACGACGCGGCGCTCCTGGACGAGTTCGACTACGGCGCGTGGGTCACCGTGCCGCACCCACTCGACAACCCCGACGTGTTCATGCGGCGGCTCAGGAAGGAGCTCGGCGTCGCGGACGACCAGAGCGTCGGGGATTACCTGCGGGGGAAACGGTATCGGGTCATCGTGGACGACCTGCTTGACCCGGAGGAGTGGGAGCACATATGGAAAGTTCTTCAGTTCGGCAACAAGGAGGGAAGCCTTATCATCGTGACGACGCGCCGGGAGGACGTCGCGCGGCTTTGCGCGGGGCATGCGGCGGACGGGCATGGGCTTGTCTACGAGCTGAAGCCACTGGGGGATGCAGAATCCATGAAGCTCCTCTGTCTCAAGGTGCGTCTTACTTGGCAACCTTCTCGTATATTTCAGTATGTATATATAACTTTTATACAAAGAACCAAAACTTTCGAGGATCGACGGGCGCATAAATCATTGAAACGTTACCCCTCCTGTCTTGAAAAGTTTGAGTAAACAGTCCGTAAAAAAAACACGCGCTTGCGTCGTCGAGTTCGTAACCAATACGGTCTCTGACCAACTATCTGTTATATTTTTTTCTACATAACTTGTGTTTCTATTAAACGTGCGTGTCGCACGTGCGTTTTTACTAGTAACTAGCAAATGTGCCCGTGGGTTGCTACGGAAATAGACCACATGGAGAGATTTAACCGGTCTTGATCCATGTAGGTTTTTTTTCTTTTCTCTCATGCTTTAATTTAAATATATGAGATTTAACTAGTCCTAATCCATGTAGATTTATTTCTTCTTTTCTCTCGTGCTTTAATTTAATTCCAGCGTATCGTGCTTGTACTTGGTCTCTACGTAATTATGGAAAGAGACACATGAGGCCC
>OAMR01000344.1:363961-380389 GCA_900205405.1 Echinochloa crus-galli
AGCATTGTGAGAGGAAATGACCAAGCAATCCTTGCTTAGGCACGTGAGACCGACCTGTCGGCAATGTGAGAGGGAAAGACGTACGTAAAGTAGGTAGAGATACACTACCTTAATCGCAGCTAGGACATCCTAGCCTAAATAGCAAAACGTCAACATTTCATGGAGCAACGGCTGTGCCTGCAGTAGAGGCACTGTCCAACGAGCAGCAGCAGCAAGATTGAGCTAACACACCGAGCAAGCAAAATCATGAGATCGACACACCGCGGCTAGTAGCACAAAGAAACATACTTATACAGCAAAGCCGTCGAACCAGTTAGGATGCCGTGCTGTGACGGACAGCAAGGCCCCAGGCATTGGATAGCCGGCACGCACGTACCTGTGACCTGTCTTTGCTTCTAACCGTTGCTGTGCCGGTGCACGGGAGGGCAAGGTGCCTGTGAGACAGATATATTACGTGCGTAGGTACAGTATTTATTAACAAATAACTTGGGCCTCGTTGGAGTCGGATTCCACTTAGACATCTCGCCGCTGCCTTTTTAGAACGCCGAAGAGGCAGATATATACATGGTGGAAGGACCGCTAATTTATTTTAAAAAATATGAGGGGGTTTTTCATAAAATTATGACGTACCGCTGAATCCTTTAGAATTAAGGTAGAGACTTTTAAACGACTGAAACTATTATTTACTTCAAGTCAAACTATTAGACTATTACCAACATCATCAAGAAAATCGCATATAGTACTGCAATTTTTGAACGAATATAGTACTGCAATTGTGAAATACGTAGTTGTAGCTTTAGGTGTGTATATATGCATTATTCGACATTTTTTAGGGTTGATTAAAAATGCAATTCAATAATTGGAAAGGCATATTCAAGTCTCCAGAATCTAATTCAATAGCATATGAATAGTGATTCAACAATTTATTTTGAAACTAATTTAATAATTTGGGAAACCTAACCCAACAATTTGTGAAAGTTGATTAGACCTCTATTATCTTATTAACTAATTAAAAATAAGGTTTTGACTTTCAATTTGCTTTGGTCTAAAAATATGTTAAAAATTAAAAAAAGAGAGAATTAACCACTTCCATTAAAGAAAACATTAACCCACGAATTGAGCGTAGCTTAGTTGGTAAGGTTTTTTGTGATGGCACATGTCCACCTGAGTCCGTGCCCCGTTGACAATGATGCATCTGTGATAGCTTCATAAATAGAGTGTCCGCATATGTTTAGAAATCATGCACCTCTACATTAAACAACCCCATCCCTATTTATAAGGGCAGTTGTTTGCATGCAATGTGGAAACAATAGTGATAACACATGAAACAAATTATGGGACTCATTGGAGAAATATACACATAGAAAGAAAACAGGAAAATTCATCTTGTCACTTCCTTCTCCCGTATACTCAAAGTAGATCATAGCAATCATGTTTTTGTAGGACAAGAGCTGGACATTAACATTTTCACATCCTTCTCTGCTTGTTAACCCATTCTATTTTCCAAGGCACTTATTTATCTGTTCTATTTTTCTGCCATTTTTAGGTCTACAAAAGGATAGAGTACACGTTGCAGGAAGACATGAAGGAGCAAGCCTTCTATATCTTAAGCCAATGCCATGGGCTGCCTCTTGCCATATCGACTATAGGAGACAGTACATGGCAAGAAATCAGTCCCTCCTCCCGACTCCTCTCCTCCCACTAACCCTAGCGCCGCCACCCCCCTCCTCCTATCTCCCCCGCCGCGCCGCCGCCGGAGCTGGCCCTCGGATCTGCGACAGGGGCGGTGGAGGCTTGCTAATGGGCGTCAGTCCTCGGAGTCAACCTTGCTCGGACTAAGTGCCGGGGAGGGGTTTGGGCTCCCGAGGCCACTCCTAATGCGAGTTTGGCGGTGGCATGCGGCGGCTCGTGAACCCAGCCGACCTCGCGCTCATGGGCAGACCTTTTTCGTGGCCTAAGCGCAGCGGAGGTTCGTCGTAGTGCGGTGTCGGTGGTGGTGGTTGGCGGCTGCGGCGGGCTACTTCCATCCTTCGGCGTCTCCTGGTGAAGATTTGGGCTCTTTCAGTCGGTGTGTCATCCTGCGTGTAGGGAAGGGTGTCACGATTCTCGTGCCGTGGGTCGTCGGTTTGGTTGAGGGGAGCCTAAGTGCTCGCCCCTCGCGCTTCTGATGGTCGCGACCGGTGTTGTGGTCCATCTCTTTCCTTCATTGTCGGGTCGGCATTGGGGCGAAGTGTCGGGCGAAAGCCTTCCCGGCTTGGTGTCCGATATCAACAACGGCGACGTCTTCGGGTGTCGTTTTTCTCCTTGGAGGTGTTTTGTTGGGACGCTTCCTGCTTGGTCTTTGGCTTCTTGGTGAAAACCTTTCTCCGGTTCTTCGGAGGAGCGACGACGGCGGGACGCCGGTTCCTCTTGGGGGCGTCGCTTTGGAAGTCTTGGGACCTGCTTCACCTGTGGCGGTTTGTTTTGTTGGGCGTAGGTAGCTTGAAGGCGTGGTTGGTGTATGAGCTAGAAGCTTAGTCTTCTTCTCTTTTGTAGTAGTGTTTGTTTTTTTCTTTACCTTGGTGTTAGGTTCAGAGCCTAAGTGCTCTGTTGTACTCTTTGGCGGTATATATCCACTTGTGGATATATAGGCCGTATTTTAATCCTTAATTAAAAAAATATCGACTATAGGAGGTCTCCTAGCCAACAGGCCAAAAACAAGTATAGAATGGCGGAACATGCATGAACACCTTGGGGCAGAGCTGGGGTCTGGCCTCAGCAACATCACTAAAGTTATCAATTCAAGTTATGATGGCTTGCGGTATGACCTGAAATCGGTCTTCTTGTACCTCAGTATCTTTCCCGAGAACCATGAGATCAGACGCACCCGCTTACTGAGGCGGTGGATGGCAGAAGGCCACATAAGAACCGTGACATGCCTGTGGAGGATGTAGGAGAACGTTTTTATACTGATCTTATCAACAGAAGCATGATTCAACCTTCCAAGGTTAGCCTTGGATTAGTAAAAGCTGATCGTTGTCGGGTCCATAGCATGGTACTGAAGATCATCCTAGCCAAGTCTATTAAGGAGAACCAGCTATTCCTCATTGAGAAGCACTCCAATGAGGTTCCACAGAGTAAGATACGGCACCTGGTAGTGTCCAGATGGAAGACAAGGGGCAAGAAATTGGAAAACATAAACTTGTCATATATCCGATCATTGACAATCTTTGGGGAGTGCCCTGTGTCTCTCATCTCTCCAAAAATGCAGCTGTTGCGAGTGCTGGACCTGGAGGACACAGAGAATCTGAAGAATTGTGACCTCAAGCACATAGGAGAGCTACATGACTACATCACCTGAGGTATCTGTGCCTGCGAGGAACAGATATTTCCAAACTTCCATCTTCCTTGCAGAATCTTCGATACCTGGAGACATTAGATATCCAAGATACACGGGTGAGACGTACAACTCCCTGGAGGCATCAGCAAACTTAAGAAGCTACGCTATCTTCTTGCTGGCATCAACTTCACCAAAGAGTTGCTGCAGAAGATGGGGGAGTCAGGCAGGAACAACCATAATGCCAGCATATTTGGAATGGAGTGTTGTAAGGTTTTCAAATTGGACCGGTTCAGTGTAAGAGCCCCCAAAGGAATTGAGAAGCTAGAGCATTTGCACGTGTTGGGCGTTATCAATTTTGGCAGGGGACAAAGTGTGGCAGGAAGGATCAAGAAGCCGACGAATTTGATGAATTTGCGAAGGTTAGGTGTCACGGGGCTTACTGAGGAAGGAGGACAGGAACTGTGCAAGTCGATAAGAGAGCTCACTAGATTGCAACGGCTAGAAGTGTGCTCCGGATCACTTAACTTTCTTAACTCAATGGATGAATCAGGAATACCAAAACATCTAGTTTCACTGAGGCTTTGTGGTAAGCTCACCAACCTGCCTGTATGGTCAGTTCACTCAACAATTTGGCAAAGGTGAAGCTGCTGGGGACAATGCTGAAGCAGGACAATATTCTGCACCTTCGAAACTTGCCTAACCTGGCTTTCCTAGGCCCGTGGGAGAGCTCCTACATAGAGGAGTCATTGGTTTTCTATACTGAAACGTTCCTAAAACTCAAGTTCCTTCACATTGACAGGTTACAGAGGGCTGAAAGAGTGACAATCGAGAAAGGCGTGATGCCTCAGCTTGAGCAACTTTGGCTGGACAAATGCCCATCACTGCAAGACAACGAGGATGGCTTGTCTGGAGTGCCACACTTGTTGAGCCTTAAGGAGCTTCTTCTCAAGAATTGTGGTGAGAAGGAGAACATGATTAACACACTACAGGGACAAGTCAATGAGCATCCCAAACGTCCTAAATTCCTCATTGGAAAGTCAAAGAGAACCTGATTCAATGTTGCAAATAGCCCGCTATAGCTTCGCTATAGCTCCGCTATAGCTTTTTGAGACAGCTACCGCTACGATATTGCAAATATTACCGCTAATGCCGCTAACTCCGCTATATCATGAAATAGCGCCGCTAAATTAATAGCTTAGCTCCGCTAACACCGCTATTTTTGACTTATAAACTTATATACTTGTGATTTATGAACATCAAGGTACGATTTATGTTATATCTTGTGAATTGCGGCTCATTTCCTTATGTATTCACTAATGTTTGCATGTACTTACAAAATATGAGCTGAAAATCATAAAACTGGTAATGTTTAGGGCTATATTTTGATAGTTTTTCGCATGCCGCTAAATGCTATAGCTTCCGCTATAGCTGCGCTATAGCCCCTATAGCTTTTTTAGAAGTACTCCGCTAAATTCTATAGCCCGCTATTTGCAACATTGACCTGATTACACACTGTTCTGTTGGCTGGTGGCTGGTGCTGGTTTTTGCTGAGAGAAAAACACTGCTGGCTGGTTGGTGGCTGGTGACTGGTGCTGATTTTTGCTGAGAGAAAAGCATTGTTGACTGGTGGCTGATAATCCAAACGAACAGGTCGGTACGAGCAGTGAAGATGGCGGCTGGAGGAGTGTGTTATGAATGCATTTTTTTTGCACAACAGTATGTCCTTTTTTCTTCTGTTATAACTTATAAGCATATTGTTGACGCTCAAATGACTCTTCGCATGCACCTTAAACTTCTAATAAAGTGAAAAATTACATCACTTATTAATTCATTTACAGTTTTCCAGCAAAAAAGGAAGCTATATGGCTTGCAGTTTTCACTTACTGCTATGCTGTAGGCCCCTTCGCTCATCTTTGCCACAGCTTGATTCATGGCCTCTTCAATCATTTTAGCTTTAGCATGCACACCACTGACGTCTGGGACTTCCTTGTGTTCGGCTGGTTGGAGAACGTAGAAGTAGCACTGCCGCAAAAGTACAACATTAAATGCATCAACATGTTTCAGTCCAGTTTGAAGAAATCAAACTCCATATGCATATGATTTTAGCGTCATCTATTAAGCCCCATCAATTTTCCGTGATGGTCCTTAGGCTGATGTGCCAAGCCATGTGTTCATGCCGTGTCAACTTTGGTTGCCCTTGATTTGTCTGCCTATTATAGTTGTTTTATTTAACCCTCATTTCATCCAATTATAAATAAATATCTGATTTGGATTTCATATATTACAAAATATCTATCATACGGCGCCTTTTTAAGCAGGATAGAAAACGGTGGCAACATAATATGCTATACCATTGCTTCGTTATTTTTTCAAACAAATTGATCAAAATAATTGGACTAGATTCTAAATAATGTCATATGTGAGACGCCATACCTAATGTTCGGCAAAAAGTATATAAAAAAAAGTTCGGCAAGAAAAAGAAGCTAAATGCAGGCCTTGCGCGGCAGAAGATGATACGATGATTTTATGCCCTGGTAACAATAACTCATCCAAAAGCTGCCCACTGCTGACATGGCAAGACCACATGGCATGCCAAGGGAGCATAGGGACCAATTCAATCTAAAAGAGAAATTTGAAGGACTTGGTTGGCCTATTTAGTTTATTAGAGACCAAAGTGACCAAAGTTGAGGAATATATTTGGCTACTCCCTCCGTTGCAAAATATAACAAATAAATAGCCAAGTAATAAGGGAGACTAATATAAAAAATATGTCAGTAGATTTATTGTGAAATTAAACCAACTATTATAATATATAATGTTTTATTTTAAATAATTTAGCATGACTTTTAAAAAAAACTAAATGTAGCTATATTTTGCCTTTTGCATAGTCCACCTCGTTTTTCCAACTTCAACTGTCAGTCGCCAACAAGTAAATTTTCGGTCAAAAAAGTGGACCAGAAAAATTGACTGAACTTGACATCGACGGTTTCTGTTTTTATCAACAAAATTAAAATAAGCTTGTGTCTAGTCTTTTTCTTGGATGCGACGGGAGGTGCGGACCAGCGGACCCCTATTGACTCGTTCAGTATATGGTCTTCATATGGAATATTGTATCACTTTCTTCCACTTAAAAGCAGTAAAGCACGCGAATGGCCTCTGAAATTCCACTTCATTGTTCTTGGAAAGTTGACTAGTCTACCTACCGGTACCCGGCCGTACGTAATCCCACAGCGCGCGTTGCAAAAACTTGTGTACATTGCATGAATCATCAACCATCGATAATCGCCAGGAACTTTCTGTGATGCTTCTATCAGAAAAACTCCAAATCACGATGACCGTAAAGACCTTGCAAGTCGTCGTCCGGCCTCTTCCCAAGCTGAAGCAGCAAACTCGAATTCGAGCACCAAGGGAGGTGCCAATTCGCAGGACAGAGTAGCTGCTAGCCCAGTACGTTTTGGTCTGTCGACGCACGTGTTCTGCCCAGTGGCCACCAAATTCGGAATATATGCAAATTCCTATATATTCAAATTTGAAATTCCTATATATGCAGTCCTGCAGAGCGAGCTCCGGTTAGTGCATTGTGGGGCAAACCACTAATTAGCAGCTGCTAGCTAGCCTGACAGAGAGATGGAGGCAACGGCGGTGTCCCCTCCCTCGCCGGCGTGAGGCTCCCTCCGGCGCGGGCCGCAGTGGCCGGCGCAAGCGTCCTTGCCGCCAGATCTGGGCCTCGCCTCGTGGCCGGCCGTCTGCGCGGTCCCTGGGCCCAGCGCGGCTCCGGGAGGCGCGAGTCGCCTCACGGTGACCCCAGCTCCGGCGAGGGTGGCCGGATCTGGTGGGGCGGCTCCCCTTCCCTCGGATCTGGACCGTCGGCTTTGGCCTTGCTCGTCCTGTTTCCGGCGGCGGCCTGGCCTCCTGGCCGCGCATGTGGGCGGGGCTGGCCTGCTCGGCGGGTGGCCCGGGGCCGCGGGCTCGGGCTTTGGCGCCAGCGTGGCCTGCGACTCTAGACCTTCGGCGGTGGGGGGAGTAGCTTCCTGGCGGCTCCCTTGCCTTGGTGGGAGGTGCGATGCCTGTGACTTCATCTTGGCCGACGGGTTCATGATCTCCGGCTCACTCTGCGAGGCACGATGCCGTTCTGAGGGGACGACAGAAGATTTGGGACCAATCGAGGGTTCCAAACCTTCCCGAAGGTCGGGTGTTGCCGTACGAGTGCATATGGAACCTAGTAGTGGGCTTCGGCGACTGCGAAGGTGGGCGATGGATGGAAGCGAGTGGGAGCGGTACTGGTGCTCTCGGTCCGTTGGGCGGTGATCCTCAAGCGAAAGCTTCAACTTGGGTGCTCGGTTGGGCAACGACGTTCTGCTCCTCCCTCGTGAGGGCGTTGTCTGCAGGGTTTCGTTCGACAGTGGTTTGTGGAAGCTCTCCGTGGTGAAAACCAAACGCTGGCGCTATTGCACCTTTGTCTTTCTGAAGGCGTTGTTTGGAGCTCTTCCTGTAGCTGTTGGTGATGGAGTTTTAGGCTCCGCAGTTGGTCAGCTCCAATAGACGGTGTTTTGGTCTCTTGATCCTTTAGTTTGGTTGTGTAGAGTAGTCTTAACCTATCTCTGGCGAGAGGCCTAGAGGGTCCTTTTTAGGATCCATTGGATGTTGTTCGTCTTGCGGCATGCGCTTTATTATAAACTGGTAATCCCTGTATTTCCTTTATGTTTTATCTATAAAGTTGGCTTCGGCCTTTGGAGGAAATCCATGAAAAAGGGGTAAAATGATTCTTTATTTTTCTCCGGACCAAAGAGTTAAAACCCTGCTGGCATCTGGAGAAAGCGTAGAGATTAATGTTTTTTTCGAAAAAATAGAGATTAATGTTTGACCGTGAACCAAATGTCCGGTTTGATTGTTTGACAATGCGTATCGCATCGCATGTACTTTCTATTCCTTGAGAGCTTTCTGCTGGCCTTCTCATGCGCCGCCTCGTTCCCCACCCTTTGCCCCTTTCACATAATCAAATTTCATCCACAAGACCACAACCCCAGCTACCCCACGGCGGCACGGCAGTACGGCGCCGCCTCCGCCGCGCGCGCGCCGGGGCCGGGGGGTGCAGAAAGCATGAACAGAGGGAGGGTAGAACGTAGAGAGACTGGTCGCTGCGTTGTCATGTGTGACCTGATCTCCCGAGGGGTACGCGGCCGCAGCACTAGTGGTCTACTGAAGCCACGACGGTTATGCGAGCAGGCTGGGACAACAGGAGGGAGGGAGGGCGCACCTAGGCCAATTCAGACCGGCGTGTGCATATTGGCATATTGCTCTCGGTAACCTCCATTTGCTCCTCGCGGGACTGCATGTGTCCACGCCTTCAACATGTTCGACGAAATGCATAAATGTCACATGCCACTGTTCGTTCACGGAGCACCAACGTAATATATCCTTAGAAGCTTACTTTTGTTGCTGCGTAAGGGCAAGGTGGATAAGCTTATAACTAGTACAAACAGATGAATTTGTACAGTCTGCAATATATAGCTTGCATAAGGGATGAGCTTGTGCCTAGCAATTGCAAGGATCAAAATCTCCATGACACACAGTCTACTATATTTCTCACTGATACATTTCATTGTTAAGGATAACTATTTATCTGTTACATTCCATTGTTTGTAGGTGTATAAAGGATCTGATTATCCTTTGCCACCACTGGACATGAAGGAGGAAGCCAGCCATATCTTGAGGAGGTGCCGAGGGCTTCCACTTGCAATTTCTACAATAGGAGGTCTCCTCGCCAATAGGCCTAAAACGAGCATAGAATGGAGGAAACTGCACGAACACCTTGGAGCAGAGCTGGAGACTGACCTCTGCAAGATCCCCAAAGCGATTGTCTCAAGTTATGATGACTTGCCGTATCACGTGAAATCGATGTTTTTGTACCTCGGTATCTTTCCCGAGAACCATGACATCAGACGCACCCGCTTGCTCAGGCGGTGGATGGCAGAAGGCTACATAACAAAGAACCGTGGCATGCCTGCAGAAGAAGCTGGAGACCGTTCCTACAGTGATCTCATCAACAGAAGCATGATTCAGCCTACCAAGGCCAGCCTTGGAGTTAAAGCTGATAGATGCCGGGTTCATAGCATTTTACTGGAGATCATACTGCCCATGTCCATTGAGGAGAACCAACTATTCCTTGTCGACAAGCAATCCAGTGAGGTTCCACAGAGTAAGATACGCCACTTGGTAGTATCCAGATGGAAGAAGAAAGATGAGAAGCTGCGAAACATAGACGCATCATACATAAGATCTTTGACAATCTTTGGGGAGTGCCCTGCGTCTCTCATCTCTCCAAAAATGAGGCTGTTGCGAGTGTTGGACCTGGAGGACACAAGCAATCTGAAAAATGATGACCTCAAGCACCTAGGGGAGCTACAGCACCTAAGATATCTCTGCCTTCGAGGAACGGGCATTTCCAAACTTCCGCCTTCCTTGAAGAACCTTCGATATCTGGAGACATTAGATATCCAGGACACAGATGTGAGAGAACTTCCTGATGGCATTGCCAAACTTGAGAAGCTCTGTTATCTTCTAGCTGGTGTCAACTTTTCAAAAGGTTTGCTACGAAAGATGGAGTCAGGAAAGGAAAACCATAAAGTCAGCCTTCTTTCCTGTTTATGCTGCAACCGTAGTGAGTTCTGCAAGGGTTTCAACTTGAGTGTAAGAGCTCCCGACGGAATCGAGAAGTTACAGAACTTGCGCATGTTGGGGGTGGTCAATGTTGGCAACGGCAATGATGTGACAGGGAGGCTGAAGAAGCTGACGAACTTGACAAATTTAAGAAGGTTAGGGGTCGAAGGACTTACCGAGAAAGAAGGGCAAAATTTGTGCCAATCAATAGGTGAGCTCAGGCTACTGCAACGTCTTGAAGTGCGATCTGATTCACTTACATTTCTTGCGCAAACCCCACCAACAAGAATACCGAGAGATCTTCTTTCATTGAGGCTGTGTGGTAATCTCAGCAGTCTGCCTGAATGGATCTGTTCACTCAATGATCTAGCTAAGGTGAAGCTGTTGGGGACACAACTGAAGCAGGAAGATATTCAGCATCTTCAGAAGTTGCACAACCTGACTCTGCTAGGCCTATGGGAGAAGTCCTACATAGGGGACTCCTTACATTTCAGTGCTGCTATATTCCCAAAGCTCAAGTTCCTTGACATTGATGGGCTAGATGAAACTGAAACAGTTACAATCGAGAAAGGAGTCATGCCTGAGCTTAAGAAACTCTGGGTGAACAACTGCCAATCACTGCACGACAACGAATCTGGCTTGTCTGCAGTGCCATACCTCCCGAACCTGAATGAGGTTCTTTTTAAGAAATGTGGTAACAAAGAGAACCTGACGAAGATACTGCAAAGGCAGGTCAGTGATCACAAAAAACGTCCTAAGCTCCTCGTTGGAAGTACAATCGTACGACGTACCTACTCATCCACCCATACGGTGACTGCTGATTAACGAAGATGATGCCATGGCAAATTATTTCGTATATATGCATATATTTGCTATAATTTGTGTATGTTCCTCTTTATATTCAAATGTAAACAAATGTAGTGGCACTAGGGCAATAAAGTGTTCTGGATTAATATGCTATATTAATGCCAGAGAATACTACCGTATTAGATGCAGTTACGGATCGAACTAGATGTCGGGATCTGTACAGCTGAATTCACATGAAACATAGCATGAGCAGCAACAACAAAGTTGATTTGTACATACCTTACATTGCATATGAATGTTTAATCTTTGAGACTGTACTCAAAATGGGAAGAATTATATACCTTTGTGAGTAACAATGCTCCAGCCAAAATGAGGCTGCTGGTTCTAGTCTTCAATTATCCACCGGCTGGCCTTTCTATCTAAGCTTGGCCTCAATTTCCCCACGGCCTCCTTCTTTTGCTATACATCGGGGTTGCTGGCAGAGGTTGTCTCCTGAAAGCAGCAGAAGAAATGTCAAGGCCTAGCATTGTACCAGCAACAGCAGCGATCATGGGCATGGAACACAGGAATGCCCTATAGCATGCAGCACGCAATGCATCGAAGACTTGTAGCTGAACGGAAACATTCAGAAGGGAAATGACTTCAGTGTGTGCTTTTGTATATCCCTCTGTTTCTTATTCGCAGAAGCTGAATCACATAAAAAGAGTACCGAAATGGACCTACGAATTACGAAACTTCACCTCATTTTTCTTCGAAGATAGTTGTACACTACCTAGCAGCACCCGGCCGGTTACACCTACCGTACGTCGTGCACTCATGCGTTAACAGCCAATCATCAATCTGCGTGAAATACGTAAGAACTTTCCTCGATCCTTCAAAAGCTCCGAGTCAAGATATATGGCCGTACAATCTTTGTAAGTCTTCGATCTCTTTCTTAAATGAAGAAAGAAAATCCAAATTGAGCACCGTTGAAAGCGAAGTTAATCTGTACAAACTTGCTAAGTCAACGCGGTTGCACCGGGAACGTGCATGCTTCACGCTTGTGCACCAATAATTCGTCGAGCGAAGTTATTACTACACATAGCCAAAGCAACCTCCAGAACGCGTAATCCATTGGCGCAAACCATTGGCAACTTCAGAGAGAAAGAGGGGAGCAGCACTGCAGCAGGTAGAAGCAGTAGAGAGATGGAGGCGACGGCCGTGAGCTTGGCGAGGTCGGTGCTGGACGGCGTCCTGAGCAGCGCCGGCACGGCCGTGGCCGACGAGGTGGCGCGGCTGGTCGGCGTGCCCAGGGAGGTGGAGTTCATCCGCAACGAGCTGGAGATGATGCAGGCCTTCCTCAAGGTGGCCTGCCCCGCCCACCCTGAGGCCACCGGGCGCAGCGACACGGTGAGGACGTGGGTGAAGCAGGTGCGCGACCTCGCGTACGACGTCGAGGACTGCCTGCTCGACTTCGCGCTCTACGCGGCCAGGACGTCGTCGTCGCGGGCGGGCTCCTGGCTGGCCGGCGCCGTCGCCGAGCGCCACCGCATCGCGGCGCGGATCCGGGACCTCAAGGCCAGCGTCGAGGAGCTGAACCAGCGGAACTTGCGGTATCACATCGTTGTTGACCTCCCCGCGGCACGCGCGGAGGAGCATGCTTCCATGGTTGCCAGCCATGACGACGTGAGCTCAGCTGAGATCGCGTTCAGAGAGTCCGACATCATTGGCCGCCTCGACGAGAAGGCTGAGCTCACCAAGCTGATCTCGCGGGTGGAGCCAGAAATTATGCATGAGGATGAGGATCAAGTAGCAGCAACACGCACTATATCATTCAGGCGCCTGATACCAGATCTCATCTATATATCATTCAGGCGCCTGATGCCAAATTTTTTCTATAGTTACGTAGCGCCGGCCGCAAGGAGTCCGCCAAGCATAGGGAGCGGCGCTACCGCTAGGCCCCGCCGGCAAGTCCCACTCCCACCTACAGGCCTCAACCGCGCGCTACGCGTGGTGTCGGTGTGGGGGATGGGCGGCATGGGGAAGTCGTCGCTGGCGCGCATGGTGCACAACGACCCCAACCTCCTGGACGAGTTCGACTGCGACGCGTGGGTCACCGTGCCAAACCCGCTCGATAGCGCCGAAGCATTCAGGAAGCGGCTGAGGAAGGGGCTCGGCCTGGGGCGCGGTCAGGACATCCGAGGGCACCTGCAGGACAAGCGGTACCTGGTCATAGTGGATGACCTGCATGAACCGGAGGAATGGGAGCATATATGGCAGGTGGTCCTGTTCGACAACGGCAAGGACAGCCGTATCATTGTGACGACGCGGCGAGAGGACGTCGCCAAGCACTGCACGGCGGACCCTGGGCATGTCTACGAGCTGAAGCCACTTGGGGACGCGGAGGCCAAGGATCTCCTCTGTCAGAAGGTGTGTCTTAACTGTGCTACTCTCTCAATCAATTTGCATATCCAAGTTCCAAGCGAGGCAAGCTTAACCTAACAGGTTGTGTTCAAGACACAAACTTAGTAGTTTATTAGACGATGCACCGTGTCATCCCGGGGGCACAAATTTATATTTATATATTTCCCACAATTCCCCCTGCTACATCTCATATTATACTATATAAGGATTCAATTCTTTTAAAAACACTTCTCGCTTAAATAGTTTCTACCCACCTCTCACAGATGACCCAAGATCAGCGATCATGGGCATGGAACACAGGAATGCCCTATAGCATGCAGCACGCAATGCATCGAAGACTTGTAGCTGAACGGAAACATTCAGAAGGGAAATGACTTCAATGTGTGCTTTTGTATATCCCTCTGTTTCTTATTCGCAGAAGCTGAATCACATAAAAAGAGTACCGAAATGGACCTACGAATTACGAAACTTCACCTCATTTTTCTTCGAAGATAGTTGTACACTACCTAGCAGCACCCGGCCGGTTACACCTACAGTACGTCGTGCACTCACGCGCTAACAGCCAATCATCAATCTGCGTGAAATACGTAAGAACTTTCCTCGATCTTTCAAAAGCTCCGAGTCAAGATATATGGCCGTACAACCTTTTTAAGTCTTCGATCTCTTTCTTAAATGAAGAAAGAAAATCCAAATTGAGCACCGTTGAAAGCGAAGTTAATTTGTACAAACTTGCTAGGTCAACGCGGTTGCACTTGCCAGGGAACGTGCATGCTTCACGCTTGTGCACCAATAATTCGACGAACGAAGTTATTCCTACACATAGCCAAATCAACCTCCAGAACGCGTAATCCATTGGCGCAAACCATTGGCAACTTCAGAGAGAAAGAGGGGAGCAGCAGGTAGAAGCAGGAGAAGAGAGATGGAGGCTACGGCCGTGAGCTTGGCGAGGTCGGTGCTGGACGGCGTCCTGAGCAGCGCCGGCACCGCCGTCGCCGACGAGGTGGCGCGCCTGGTCGGCGTGCCCAGGGAGGTGGAGTTCATCCGCAACGAGCTGGAGATGATGCAGGCCTTCCTCAAGGTGGCCTCCGCCCACCCCGAGGCCACCGGGCGCAGCGACACGGTGAGGACGTGGGTGAAGCAGGTGCGCGACCTCGCGTACGACGTCGAGGACTGCCTGCTCGACTTCGCGCTCTACGCGGCCAGGACGTCGTCGTCGCGGGCGGGCTCCTGGCTGGCCGGCGCCGTCGCCGAGCGCCACCGCATCGCGGCGCGGATCCGGGACCTCAAGGCCAGCGTCGAGGAGCTGAACCAGCGGAACTTGCGGTATCACATCGTTGTTGACCTCCCCGCGGCACGCGCGGAGGAGCATGCTTCCATGGTTGCCAGCCATGACGACGTGAGCTCAGCTGAGATCGCGTTCAGAGAGTCCGACATCATTGGCCGCCTCGACGAGAAGGCTGAGCTCACCAAGCTGATCTCGCGGGTGGAGCCAGAAATTATGCATGAGGATGAGGATCAAGTAGCAGCAACACGCACTATATCATTCAGGCGCCTGATACCAGATCTCATCTATATATCATTCAGGCGCCTGATGCCAAATTTTTTCTATAGTTACGTAGCGCCGGCCGCAAGGAGTCCGCCAAGCATAGGGAGCGGCGCTACCGCTAGGCCCCGCCGGCAAGTCCCACTCCCACCTACAGGCCTCAACCGCGCGCTACGCGTGGTGTCGGTGTGGGGGATGGGCGGCATGGGGAAGTCGTCGCTGGCGCGCATGGTGCACAACGACCCCAACCTCCTGGACGAGTTCGACTGCGACGCGTGGGTCACCGTGCCAAACCCGCTCGATAGCGCCGAAGCATTCAGGAAGCGGCTGAGGAAGGGGCTCGGCCTGGGGCGCGGTCAGGACATCCGAGGGCACCTGCAGGACAAGCGGTACCTGGTCATAGTGGATGACCTGCATGAACCGGAGGAATGGGAGCATATATGGCAGGTGGTCCTGTTCGACAACGGCAAGGACAGCCGTATCATTGTGACGACGCGGCGAGAGGACGTCGCCAAGCACTGCACGGCGGACCCTGGGCATGTCTACGAGCTGAAGCCACTTGGGGACGCGGAGGCCAAGGATCTCCTCTGTCAGAAGGTGTGTCTTAACTGTGCTACTCTCTCAATCAATTTGCATATCCAAGTTCCAAGCGAGGCAAGCTTAACCTAACAGGTTGTGTTCAAGACACAAACTTAGTAGTTTATTAGACGATGCACCGTGTCATCCCGGGGGCACAAATTTATATTTATATATTTCCCACAATTCCCCCTGCTACATCTCATATTATACTATATAAGGATTCAATTCTTTTAAAAACACTTCTCGCTTAAATAGTTTCTACCCACCTCTCACAGATGACCCAAGATCAGCGATCATGGGCATGGAACACAGGAATGCCCTATAGCATGCAGCACGCAATGCATCGAAGACTTGTAGCTGAACGGAAACATTCAGAAGGGAAATGACTTCAATGTGTGCTTTTGTATATCCCTCTGTTTCTTATTCGCAGAAGCTGAATCACATAAAAAGAGTACCGAAATGGACCTACGAATTACGAAACTTCACCTCATTTTTCTTCGAAGATAGTTGTACACTACCTAGCAGCACCCGGCCGGTTACACCTACAGTACGTCGTGCACTCACGCGCTAACAGCCAATCATCAATCTGCGTGAAATACGTAAGAACTTTCCTCGATCTTTCAAAAGCTCCGAGTCAAGATATATGGCCGTACAACCTTTTTAAGTCTTCGATCTCTTTCTTAAATGAAGAAAGAAAATCCAAATTGAGCACCGTTGAAAGCGAAGTTAATTTGTACAAACTTGCTAGGTCAACGCGGTTGCACTTGCCAGGGAACGTGCATGCTTCACGCTTGTGCACCAATAATTCGACGAACGAAGTTATTCCTACACATAGCCAAATCAACCTCCAGAACGCGTAATCCATTGGCGCAAACCATTGGCAACTTCAGAGAGAAAGAGGGGAGCAGCAGGTAGAAGCAGGAGAAGAGAGATGGAGGCTACGGCCGTGAGCTTGGCGAGGTCGGTGCTGGACGGCGTCCTGAGCAGCGCCGGCACCGCCGTGGCCGACGAGGTGGCGCGCCTGGTGGGCGTGCCCAGGGAGGTGGAGTTCATCCGCAACGAGCTGGAGATGATGCAGGCCTTCCTCAAGGTGGCCTGTATCACTTTCTTCCACTTA
>OAMR01000344.1:383632-396794 GCA_900205405.1 Echinochloa crus-galli
TAAGTCTTCGATCTCTTTCTTAAATGAAGAAAGAAAATCCAAATTGAGCACCGTTGAAAGCGAAGTTAATTTGTACAAACTTGCTAGGTCAACGCGGTTGCACTTGCCAGGGAACGTGCATGCTTCACGCTTGTGCACCAATAATTCGACGAACGAAGTTATTCCTACACATAGCCAAATCAACCTCCAGAACGCGTAATCCATTGGCGCAAACCATTGGCAACTTCAGAGAGAAAGAGGGGAGCAGCAGGTAGAAGCAGGAGAAGAGAGATGGAGGCTACGGCCGTGAGCTTGGCGAGGTCGGTGCTGGACGGCGTCCTGAGCAGCGCCGGCACCGCCGTCGCCGACGAGGTGGCGCGCCTGGTCGGCGTGCCCAGGGAGGTGGAGTTCATCCGCAACGAGCTGGAGATGATGCAGGCCTTCCTCAAGGTGGCCTCCGCCCACCCCGAGGCCACCGGGCGCAGCGACACGGTGAGGACGTGGGTGAAGCAGGTGCGCGACCTCGCGTACGACGTCGATGACTGCCTGCTCGACTTCGCGCTCTACGCGGCCAGGACGTCGTCGTCGCGGGCGGGCTCCTGGCTGCCCGGCGCCGTCGCGGAGCGCCACCGCTTCGCCGAGCGGATCCGGGACCTCAAGGCCAGCGTCGAGGAGCTGAACCAGCGGAACTTGCGGTATCACATCGTTGTTGACCTCCCCGCGGCACGCGCGGAGGAGCATGCTTCCATGGTTGCCAGCCATGACGACGTGAGCTCAGCTGAGATCGCGTTCAGAGAGTCCGACATCATTGGCCGCCTCGACGAGAAGGCTGAGCTCACCAAGCTGATCTCGCGGGTGGAGCCAGAAATTATGCATGAGGATGAGGATCAAGTAGCAGCAACACGCACTATATCATTCAGGCGCCTGATACCAGATCTCATCTATATATCATTCAGGCGCCTGATGCCAAATTTTTTCTATAGTTACGTAGCGCCGGCCGCAAGGAGTCCGCCAAGCATAGGGAGCGGCGCTACCGCTAGGCCCCGCCGGCAAGTCCCACTCCCACCTACAGGCCTCAACCGCGCGCTACGCGTGGTGTCGGTGTGGGGGATGGGCGGCATGGGGAAGTCGTCGCTGGCGCGCATGGTGCACAACGACCCCAACCTCCTGGACGAGTTCGACTGCGACGCGTGGGTCACCGTGCCAAACCCGCTCGATAGCGCCGAAGCATTCAGGAAGCGGCTGAGGAAGGGGCTCGGCCTGGGGCGCGGTCAGGACATCCGAGGGCACCTGCAGGACAAGCGGTACCTGGTCATAGTGGATGACCTGCATGAACCGGAGGAATGGGAGCATATATGGCAGGTGGTCCTGTTCGACAACGGCAAGGACAGCCGTATCATTGTGACGACGCGGCGAGAGGACGTCGCCAAGCACTGCACGGCGGACCCTGGGCATGTCTACGAGCTGAAGCCACTTGGGGACGCGGAGGCCAAGGATCTCCTCTGTCAGAAGGTGTGTCTTAACTGTACCTGACCTTCTACTCTCTCAATCGATTTGCATATCCAAGTTCCAAGCGAGGCAAGCTTAACCTAACAGGTTGTGTTCAAGACACAAACTTAGTAGTTTATTAGACGATGCACCGTGTCATCCCGGGGGCACAAATTTATATTTATATATTTCCCACAATTCCCCCTGCTACATCTCATATTATACTATATAAGGATTCAATTCTTTTAAAAACACTTCTCGCTTAAATAGTTTCTACCCACCTCTCACAGATGACACTGTACTTCATATGTCATGTCTAATGATGGAATAGACGTGGAAAGTTTTCACACATAAGAAAGAAAATGATGTTTACTTTTTTGCGGTTTTGGTGAGAAAAGTACATAAGGTAGATTGGACGAAGCAAAAAAGATAAACCTGGTGAAAGGGTAGATTGGACCGATTGAGATACTTGTGGGTGTAAAAAATAAATCAAAACATACTTTAGGGGCTACCTGGACTTTGTCCATACTTGAGGATTTTCTTTATTAAATTGAGCCTCTGTCCTACTAACTTTAGCTTGCTTGTCCAATGGCTAAGTTTTTTTCTCTGAAACCTTTCTTCTATCAGCACCCAATCTCTGTTAGATATTATATGGTTGCTCATGGGGATACCCAAATATTTAAAAGGATGGTACCCTTCCATGCACCCGAACAGTTCTACAAAATCATTTGTTTTTCTCTTAGCTTCTTCAAAATAGAACAACTCTAATTAATCTTGAAGCCTGAAAACTTTTCGAAAGCATAGTACCAATTTCGACTTTGTTTTATAGAAAAGGGAATATCATTTATAAATAATATCCCAGGCGTTGCATCGACTAATGCATAAAGTTGTTGCTTATTACAAAATTATTGCATCCCACACTCCAAGGAATCAAAAAAACAAAGTTTTGGCCGATAATAAAAGGGAAAAACACAAAGGTCACACTTAAAGAGCAAGCCTATTAATGAAACACCAGTCATGCCTAGCGAAGACCTCCATGGGTGTAGCCTCAATCCGCCTACATCCCTCCTTCATCACTTGGCGATCTTCTATTTTTTGGAACAAGGACCAGAATCTGGTCCAGCGTGTCCCCCTGAAGATAACATGTAGAAATGAAGGTGCTAATTCTTTGTCAAAAATCATCCCATTACGATACAACCATATTGCCCAGCATATTGCACTAGCCCCAACTAAGGGCCTGTTTGGCACAGCTCCAACTCCAAACTCCAAACTATATTTGCACTTTCTATCATAAATTATAATACCTTAAATATTAATTTAGTACAAATTATAAACAATGGTTCATCTAAATAGTCTCTATGTACCCCTAGCTCCAACTCCAAGATTTCTTAGAGCTTCTAATACCCAGCTCTAAGAAAACTCCACAGATTTTCTAGAGTTAGAGCTGTGCCAAACAGGGCCTAAAATCTGAGATTTCAGTTTCATGTTCACCCCTTCCAACCAGCCGTTAAATAAGTCATGAACACTAATTGGAGGTTGAACATTAAATGAATCTTGAACAATTCCTAGAATAAGTGTTGGATTGTTTCATTCCTAGAACAAAAGCAACATCTCCCATCCTCCTGCCGCTGACATCTGGCTAAATTATCTTTAGTCAAAATGGCCCCTTTATAAGATACCACATGAACACTTTGATTTTAAGAGGGATCTTAATCTTCCATATGAAATTGTTGTTGAAGGGCAATGCTTGGGCTGTTAACAAAGCACGATACATGGATTTCAGTATGAAAACACCATTGTGAAGCAACCCCCAGACAAACCTATCATTCCGATAAGATAATTGCATACCATTGTCATAGCAACAATTTGATGCCATGCCTGCAAATTGGCTCCTACAAGAGATCTTCTGAATGTCACATTTAATGGCTGGTTTGACATCACCGAATTGATTGTGGCACTCTACTTTATCTTCTGCACGTCACATTTAATGGCTTGGTTGACATCACCGAATTGATTGTGGCGCTCTTCTTTCTCGTTATATTATAAATCGTTCGAAAAATATCCTTGAGTGGCCTGCAATGCACCCATGCATCCTCCCAAAAACGCACCTGTGCACCATCTCCCAAGGAGAAATTTCCCATCCTTAAAAATGCTTCCTACACTTTCATTAATCCTGCCCAAAAGTGTGAATCTCCCGGCATATGTTGCACTTGCGTTAATGTTTTGTTATTTAGATATTTTCTCTTCAATATTCTTTGCCACATCCCATTGCCATTAATTTATTCAAACAACCATTTACTCAGCAAACATCTGTTGTGCACATCCAAGTTGAGCACACCGAGCCCCCCTTGTTCTTTTGGGATGTAAATGACACTCCACTCTAGTTAACCTATATTTCTTTTTATGCTTCTCACTTTGCCTAGACCAATAATAGTCTAGTCGTTTTAGCACTCCTCGGGGGATCTCAAAAAAGGATAGCATAAACATAGGTAGACTACTGAGCACCGAGTTTAATAGCACAAGGCGCCCCCCTCCCCGACAGCAGTTTGCCCTTCCAACAGCTAAGTCTCTTTTGAAACTGCTCTTCGCTTCCAATCACTATTCTTTAAGGTTTTATGATGCATCGGGATCCCTAAGTACCGAAAAGGCAAAGTTCCTATATCGCATCCAAAGATTACGTGGTGACAATCATTTTCATTTCTTGGGAGCTAGGATTGGCAGAGCACTTTGCACACAACCGGTCAGGCCTAGTAGCACTCCTAGGCAACCAAACAACCTGATGATACACCCCCATGATCCTGGCCAATCCATATGGGAAAACCAAACTTGCCCATAACTACTGTTGTGCTCACACGATGGAGTAGCAATCCTTTGTGAGACCATCTCTGACCATTTTCACTACTTACGTGTTTGACGCAAGCGAGTAGCACACCTCAATTTTGTTCTCGACACCATGCAGGCCTACATTTTAGATGTAGAACTGTGAATCCAAACGGAGAAAGTGTTTCAATTGCACTCTAGAACATGAGCGCGACTAGTTTATTTCAGGGTTTGGGACTTTTGTTGGCATATCTAAAATTTTAGAGCCTAGTATTTTGGTAAAAAAAATGCATAGATTGTTCTACTTCTTTTCCATGCTATAAAGTGGAAGGATCGGTGGCCCAAGAGATGAGTGAATTAGGACTTCTCCAAAATTATAGAATGATAAAAGTCTTAGTCTATTTCTATAGTGTTGTCCAAACCTACAATTTCTTTATCAAGTGGAATGCTAAGAAAACCAATCTACCAGCACACTAACAAGTAAAGCACATTTGCATGAACATCATGCTAAGAAATAAATTTGCAAGAAACTAATGCTTGAAGTAAATTGCTCAAAGTAAGATAAGGGGATCTGTTTTCCGCCCTTGCTCTTTATGTGGGTGGTGATCAGATTTGGTGGTGACTTCCCCATTGACCAATATGCAAATGACACATTGGTACTACCTGCTAACCTGCTCAATAAGCAAAACTGAGAGACATCCTAAATAATTTTGCAAGCTGCTTCCATTGACCTTAAAGTAATCTTCAATAAATCCTTCCTAACGCCTATAAATGTTGAGGAATCAAAGACTGTTCATCTTGCTTCAGTCCTGGATTGCCAAGTAATATATATGCTCTTACTTCACCTAACTAGGCATGCCTTTGGGCACCACAAGACCTTCAGTGAGTGTGTTCTTTCCCATTCTCAGTAGAATGGAGAGACATATATATAATTGAGTAAAATACACCGTTAGTTCATTAACTTGTAGCGAAGTGTCAAATAGGTCCACGAACTCAGAAACTGCATTTTTGGGTCCATCAACTTATTAAGTGGTTCACCACAGGTCCATAACGGTTCGTGGGAGTCAAAGATCCAACTTGGCGCTGCCAGCTGGGCGTCTTCTCCCCTTCAGTCTGGGCGCGGGCGCAAGCGTCGGCCGGCTCGCGGATGCCATGGCATCCATGCGCGGCGGGACTATGCCGGCCAGGCCAGGCCTTGGCGTGCGCGCCCGGCAAACCTCGTGCCCCGCGTCCCACATCCTCTCAGTGCCCTCGCTCTCCGCCGCCTCGCCCTATCCTCACGCTGCGCTGAGCATCGCCGCCGCCGGAGGTTCAAGCGTCGCCGTCAGCCATTGCCGCTCGATTCGCCGCGTCCGCTGCCGGTCGAGTCGAGCCGACGCCACCATGAGCTTTACGAGGACGAGTCGAATCTCTGCCGCCAACCCTCGTCGTCACCCCACCGTTGGAGGAGCCGCCCCCATGGGAAGACCGAGCCGCCGCCGGCCATCGTCGCCGATTCGCCGCCTCCGTTGCCGGTCGGAGTGAACCGACACCACCACGAGCTTCGCTTCGCCGAGACGCACCCTCACCGCCGGTCGCCGTCGCCGTCTCGCCGCCGAAGCACCTCGCCCCCGAGAGCACCTCGCTGTCGGCCGATGTCTCCGCCGCGGGCCGAATTCCGGCCACCATTGTCCAACATCGCCGCCGGTGAGCACACCCTTGTGATCCCCTCAACCTCCTATTCCTACGCTACCAGCTCCCCGCCACCCTAGTCCTTCGAATTTCCAGCGAGCCGAACGACAGAGTGAAAATTAGAGAGGGAGACGAGGAGGAGGAGGCAGCAGCCGCTCCTCCACGTCCACTCCTTCCGCCCCGTCCGCGAGCATAGGGTGGACCGGCTCCTATGCGCCAGCACGAGCTCGAGCGGCTCCTTCGCACCATCATTCGCGGTCAGCCGCCCTGCATCTCGTTAACACCAAGCTCCCAGCGTCAGCCACCTCCTCCTCACCGCCTCGCGCTCCGCCTCAGGAGTTCGCCACGGCGGCCTGCTCTACGAGTTCGCCACCGCGTTCCTCCTGGAGGTGCGTCGCCTGGCGCCCAAGCGCAAGCGCCCTGCGGCGGCCTCCTCCCCTCCGCTCACCGGCGACAAGAAGCCGCCTCGGGCCAACGACGGTAACCACTGTGTCGGCGTCCAGGGGAACGGCGACAAGAAGAAGCCACGCCGGTGCGATGGTGGCCCCAAACCCCCGCTGCTGTCGCCGGAGTTCAGTGAGTTCCATGGCGCACAAGGTGTTCGATGAAATACCCGTGCACGGCTACCACACTTGTGTACACGTAGACGCCCAGCTGGCAGCTCCACGTCGGATCTTTGACTCCCACGAATTGTTATGGACTTGTGGTGAACCACTTAAATAGTTGATGGACCCAAAAATGCAGTTTCTGAGTTCATGGACCTATTTGACACTTCGCTACTAGTTAATGGACTAACGGTGCATTTTACTCTATATAATTGGCATCGGACTTCTATCATACTCAGGGAGACTGGTACTTGCTAATTCCATTCACTCTACCATGCCAGCTTTCTACTTCTATGCCATGAAAGTACCTATTGAAATTCTGAACCAGATGGACAGGTACAAAAAACATTGTCTCTAGAATGGAGGGATTTGACAAAGAAAGGGGTTTGCTCGGTAAGATCCATTCTTACCGAACAACTAAAACCGATAACTCTTAGAGCTAAACCAGTGATCGGAGAGGAGCTTAAAATTTGCATTAGTATCGTATAGTGATATCCCTCCCCCCTCTCTTTTACTTCTGACCTAGATAGTGCCATGTAACCATGCTTGTCCATAACACTCGTTCACATCAATAGAAAATAAGGATCCAGTAAAATTGAAAATAATTTCCACCAAAAAATTTTCTATTCACCGAGGACCCACATGTTGGGTCTATGGGGGAAAGTGTGTTAATGAATTTGCGACGTCAAACTGAAAAAGAGCACTTTCTAGAGGGTTCCCACCCTTTGGAGGCTACTTTTTTTTACATTCCAAAAAACTATCTAATCTGATTTGATCTTTGGACGTTGATCTTCCTAATTACTCTGACCGTCTGTTATGCAGTCTTATTTTGTACTGACCATGCATATCCCATCGCGTGTTCTTGCTAGTTAATAGAAAAATAGAAGTAGGGGACTGCCCTGCCGGTTTTTGTCAAAAAAAAAATCAATAAGCATGTCCTTAATCTTGAAATGATTAAATTGCAAAGCTGCAATCTCATTTCCTTGGCTCTTGAACTCTCACAAGGTGTCTATTCAGAGTGATAATGTCCTTAAACGTCTTGCCCAAAGATCGCACATCTTTCACTAACATCCTCCAGCTCTGCTCCCATGCGCGAGAAACACCCTCAACCTGTTCGACAAAATGTGTACCTTGGTATGTAAGACGCCACTGGGCATACTATTCCTCCTAGAAGCACCAGGGTGAGATCTAAAAGCTTCTTCTTTGTGGTATCTAGTGATGCACTGCCATGCCTTTCCTCCTGGATAGGGCAGTGAAGAATAACAGCATCAGATAAGTGGAACGGTACTTAAAATGAAAAACAGGATGAATTTACATCTTACCAGTGTGCCCGATGGAGTGGGCATTGCAGCTTGGTCTATCCTTTTAGATAAAGGGAGTTCTATTTCATCAAGCAATGAAAGTATCCTGGCCTCTGCAATCGTTTGCATCTGACCAAATTATTATAAAGTTTTCTAACTCAGAGACTCTATCTCCTTGTAGTACACTCCAGACTCACAATAAACACATGCATAAAAGAGTAAAACAGCAAAAGACCTAAATGCCCAATCTCTTACTAAACCTCTACCCATGCATTGCAAAGATTTCCATAGACATTATCTCCAGATGGCGGCACGCCGTTCTTATGGGTCTACTTAGATAAGCACATACAAAAAACTAGACTCCTGAATATGTGATTGTAACTGGGTGCCAAGACAAATTCCTAACCTTTCATTTATTCCTTTATTCAAAGAATTTTATATCATGTTCAGTTTCGGCACTTTTGAAATCTGATGGAACCTTCATATAAAAGCACGGCGTGCACAAAATAATTCACAATTGGACACTAGTGCTTACTAATTCCTATTCTTCTTTATAATAGGCTACCAGAATCATCATGACATTGCCTGCTCTACATACTCATTAACCATTATATTTCCCGAGGACACTCCATCTCATTGATTTTTTTTTATCATGTGTAGGTCTTCAAAAAAACTGATTATTCTTTGCTGGAGGAAGTGAAGGAGCAAGCCAGTGATATATTAAGGAGATGCCGGGGGTTTCCCCTTGCTATATCTACAATAGGAGGTCTCCTAGCCAACAGGCCTAAAACAAGGAAAGAATGGATAAAACTGCAGGAACACCTTGGGGCAGAGCTGGGGTCTGACCTCCGCAACATCACAAAGGTGATTGTCTCAAGTTATGATAGCTTGCCATATCACCTGAAATCGATATTCCTGTACCTCAGCATTTTCCCTGAGAACCATGAGATCAGATGCACACGCTTGTTGAGGCGCTGGATGGCAGAAGGCTACATAGCAAAAGACCGTGACATGCCTGTGGAATATGTAGGGGAGCGCTCCTACAATGATCTCATTAGCAGGAGCATGATTCAACCTGCCAAGAAAAAGGTCAGCCCTGGAGATAGAGTTCGCTGTAGAGTTCATAGCATGGTATTCCAGATCATCCTATCCAAGTCCATTGAGGAGAACCAACTATTCGTCATAGAGAAGCACTGTAATGAGGTTCCACAAAGTAAGATACGACACCTCGTGATATCCAGATGGAAGAGAAGGGACGAGAAGTTGGAAAACATTAATTTGTCATATGTCCGATCATTGACAATCTTTGGAGAGTGCCCCATATCTCTCATCTCTCCAAAGCTGCATCTGTTACGAGTACTGGACCTGGAGGACACAGAAAATCTGAGCAATGATGACATCAAGCACATAGGGAAGCTGTACCACCTAAGGTACCTTTGCCTGCGTGGAACAGATGTCTCTAAACTTCCCTCTTCTTTGCAGAACCTTCGATACCTTGAGACATTAGACATCCAAGACACAAAGGTAACACAACTCCCCAGCGGCATTGCCAAACTTGAGAAGCTACATTACCTTCTTGCTGGTGTCAAGTTCACAAAAGATTTGTTGCACAAGATGGTGCAGTCGGGGACAGATAACCATGAGGCTAACCTTTCGGGAAGCATAGATGCATGTCTAAGCTGTAACAGTAATGAATGCTGTAAGGTTTTCAACTTGGACCAGTTCAGTGCAAGGGCTCCCGAAGGAATTGAGAAGCTAAGGAACTTGCACATGTTGGGTGTGATCAATGTTGGCCAAGGCAGAGGAGTGGCAGGCCGGCTCGAGAAGCTGAATAACTTAACGAACTTGCGAAGGTTAGGGGTCACAGGACTCACCGAGGAAGAAGGACATGTTCTATGCAAGTCAATTGGCGAGCTCCGTCGGTTGCAAAGGCTCGAAGTGCGCTCTAGTTCACTTAAATTTCTTGCTACAATGGATACATCAGCAATGCCATTGCCAAGACATTTAGATTCATTGAGGCTGTGTGGTAATCTCGGCAAGCTTCCTGATTGGGTGAGTTCACTCAATGATCTAGCAAAGGTGAAGCTGCTGGGGACACGACTGAAGCAGGCTGACATTGCGCGCCTTGAGAACTTGCGCAACCTGGCCTTGCTAGGCCTATGGGAGAACTCCTACATAGGGGAGTCGTTGCGTTTCTGCACTGGTACATTCCCTAAACTCAAGTTCCTTGACATTGATGGTTTACAGAAGATTGAAACAGTGACGATCGAGGAAGGCACGATGCCTGAGCTTGAGCAACTCTGGGTGACCAAGTGTGAATCGTTGCACGATAACAGTTCTGGGTTGTCTGGAGTGCCACACCTGCAGAACCTGAACGAGCTTGTTCTGAAGAAATGTGGTGACAAAAAGAACCTGATTGACATATTGCAGGGAGAAGTCAATAGACACAATAGACGCCCTAAATTCCTCATTGGCAAGTCGTATCTACTTTCTACCAACCCGTCTGAAGCTGTCCAGCAGCATGGCAACTGAGCAGTGGGGCTGGAGGTTGGAGGGTTGTTTCATGTTGCATATTTTCAGAATGATGAACCTTGTTTTTGTGTTTAGCTTGTTCAGGAATGTTACCACGTCCATAAGACATTTGCTTTCCATGCTTTTAAATTTTAACTACTGAACAGAATTGTACTTGAAACGAAAATTTTAGCAGCATACCAGATCATTGTCAACTGTATCCATCAATTAAGAGGAGAATTCTACCGCTTAGTAATTTTAATTCTCCAGACATAGTAATGCTATATATGTAGTTTTCACTTATCGACTGGTTTATCATTCTTCCTCTCTCAGACGCCGGTGGCCGAGGCCGTCAAGCAGCAGAAATAAGGCCACACAGCACACAGAAACGCCCCAAAACAGGCGGGGCAATGCATCAAAGCTACAATATTTTTTAACTCGATTATTCGCTCCCACACGGAGTCGAACTTGGGTCTGTTTGGTGCTACTCAGGTTCACTAACCACTAGGCTAGAGGCTCTTTCACAAAGCTGGAATATATTGAAGGGCCACACAGAAATCCCTGAAGGTATAAGAAGGTAAAGAACTTGCACATTAGCGAGTTAATGATGTGGCAGGGAGACTAAAAAATCTGACGAATTTGCGAAGGTTAGGGGTGACAGGACTTTTCGAGGAAGAAGGGCAGGAGTTGTGTCAGTCTATTGATTTTTTTCCGAAAAGCCTAGTAAGGAATTTCCCGTGAAAATTTATTGGAAGGAAAAAGAAAAAGAATAGAGTACAAGAGGAAGTGAGAAACAACCGTTCCAGGTTCAGTTCAGGGCTCACTGTGGATCAATAGGTGACGCTCGGGCCATTGCAACGGTTTGAAGTGAGTTCTGGTTCACTGAGGCTGATTTCACTGAGGCTGTGTGGTGGTCTAAGAATCACCAATCCCATCCAGAGTGCGAAGGGATGTAATTTCACTGAGGCTGTGTGGTACTGTGGTGGTCCAAGCAGTATACCTAGATGGATCAGGTCGCTTAATGATCTAGCAAAGGTGAAGCTGCTGGGGACGAAACTCAGGGTACAATCACAGCAATAACAGTGAGGCCGAAGGTTGGAGGGGTTTTTTTCTCGAATATTAAGGAATTGAAATGTACAAACAAAGCATGCCAAGGGCACTGGCTCCTTGGAGCTACTGCTCTTAACTTGATCTACAGATAGATGCCTTAACCTGGACCAAAGATAAGCCTGCAGCATGATACACTAGCAGATGTTTTATGAAATGGGTGTAACTAGCATAATATGTTTTCCTTTTCCAGTTGAATTTGTCAATTGTAGCTGTATCCATACAATATTGTCAATCCTTGCATCTATCAACAAATAGAATTGTACTTTGAGATGATAAACTAATAGTAGCACACCATATAAGATTCAATTATTGAACTGGATCCATACAGTTGAGGTTCACATGAAAAAAAAGAGAGCGTGGATAACAGCAATGAAGCTGGTACTCATATATACTTACACTGCAGCAGCATTTTTTTGGTCAACTGTACATATAAACTGAAGAATTCCATTATTCAGTAAGTCGCGACTCTCCAACCAAAAGGCTACCTGTCCTGCTCTTCGATCACTTATCGACAGGCTTTCCTTTCTCCCTCAACTTGGCCACAGCTTCCTTCATGGCCTCCTTCCTCCTCTTGCTGGCAAGCACTTTAGCCAGCACGCCGCTAACGTTCGGGTCTTTCTTCTCCTCCATCGGCGCCGGCGGCGGAGCTCGTCTCTTTGACGCAGCAGAAACAATGTCAGGGCCCAGCATTGCACCAGCACCAGCAGCAATCAAGCCACATACAAGCGTCCTGCAATAGTAATACATCGAAGTTGTAAGAAGGGGGCAAACTTTCAAAAGAAAAAGAAGGGCAAGAAACAAAGAATACATTCAGAAGAGAAAACGAAATGGATATGCTTCACTGACCTCCTGGTGTCGCATTCGGCTCCCGGAGAAAGATTGCTACTGTTCTTCAGAGTAGGGGGTTTCGGAGCGATCTTCAGAATGGCGGCTGTGTTTTGCGCTGATGAAAGGGGAGGCATGGTATTCGCCATTGCTGCCTTGGCGCCGTACAGTAGCTGCGGCGTGTGCTGTGTGCTCTATGGCCATTAGCAGTGGCGTTGCAAATGCAACCAAGAGAGAAGATAGAAATGGCCCCACACACGTGCCATGTCAAGTTCCAATTGGCTGCACGATTTGAGACAGGATAAGGCACTAAACCCTGCACGATTTAAGAACATATACCCTCAGCATATGCCAAGGAGCTAATATGTCCCTTTCTCAGCTTTAGCTGAATCCGCAGTAGTTTGTTTGATTCGTACACGTGTACAATAACAAAGAAGTTTCTTTTTTTTTTGGGAGAATAACAAAGAAGTTCCCATTATGGCTGCGTTGTACAGTTACTTAGCTCAACACTGTAATACTCTGTATGTAATACTCTAAGTCGGTAAAATAATCCACCTCCCAGTGTACAAAGCCATAATGCAGCATACACGGTAAATTCACACAGATGGCAAAGACAGTAAAGAAATCCTTCCCTTTTTCAAGACTCGACACGGGCATAGACATAGGGCATATTTGCAATTTTCCTGATAAAAAAATAGGACCGCGTTATCGCGCGACCCATCGCGCGATGAGCGAGCGCGCGACCCCCTACCTCTTCCTTCTGCCCCCGGCCGCATCGCCTTCCTCCCCCGCCGGCAGCCTCCGCCGCCACGCTAACCCATCGGCCTCCCCCGCCCCCGCTGCCTCCTCCAC
>OAMR01000344.1:400072-420077 GCA_900205405.1 Echinochloa crus-galli
CCGGCCGGCAGCGGGGTCGCGCCGAGCGCGAGGAGCGCGACCAGGCGCGGGTTAGATTTCCCCCAAAAAAATAGCCCGGTTCTCTTTATACATGGAATCAACGATAGATGGGGTGACTAATGCCCTGTTTGAAACAGCGGCCAGGAGAATCGCTTCTCAGATAAGCTGTGTGAATATGAAAATAGCGCTTATTTGAAAAGCGGGTTTGAACCAGCTTTTGCGTTTTAGTACAAATGGGAGCGGTGGGAAGAAGCGTGGCCAAAAAGAGCTGCAAAAAGCGTGCTGTTTGGCTTCTAGTTTCAGCTTATTTTGGCCATGAGCTAAAGATAAACTGTTCCAAACAGGGCCTAAGGCCAAGTGCTTATGCTAATCCCAGTGGATAGTGTCATATATGTAGTACAACAATTAGATTTCACATAAGATTTTTTTATTGGCCTGGCAGTAAATTAAATTAATAAGGAGGTAGGAAAACGTTGTATATATCATGATGGAGATACTAGAACCTTAACTTTAATTTGTTCACACGAATGAAATTTGCAGTTTTGCACATGCTGTAGTTACCAGACACGAATGAAATTTGCAGTTTTGCACATGCTGTAGTTACCAGAGTTCTGAGGCCTTGTATAACCTTATAACGTTGTATATATAACGAAAAACCTCCACCTTGCCTTCTTGAGCTACACACAGGAAGGGTAAACCCAGTCCACTCGAAGTTTATGTCCGGCGATCTCATAGCCATTGATCTCGTCGATGGCCCTCTCTCCATCCGCACGTTTCTTGAACACCAGAAGACCAAAATTCATGCGGGTTTCAGACTTGCAGTAGCATATGTCATTGATGTACTTCGGAACATCCCACATCAGCAGCGGCCCGTACGGTTCGAAGAGCTCCGGGATGTCCCATTCCATGAAGCCCGGCGGCAGGTTGCTCACGCGTATGAAGTGCCGCAAGAACTTGCGGTGAGCTCGGGAGGTAATTCTATGCTGTCCAGGGCCAGGGGAGCACTCCCCTCTGCATTCGTCACAGCAGAATTGCCCGTAGATGTAGTTGTAAGGGCACAAGCGCTCTTGATGCGTCGACATTCCACAGATGTAGCAATTCACTTGACCTGGCATCCTCCCATAGGCCCACCGGGTAAACCAATTCAGCCTCCTCTTTGAGTCTGTTGTCAAGCACAGTGCACAAACACAGACATACTATAGATTAGACCTCCTCGTCATGTTAAGAAGTAGTTCCCTTCCTGGAAAATAGTAGTTCCCATACGCATATAGGATATTCCAAATCGACGATCAACAAAATTAAACAAAGTGTTTTTCCACTACTCCCTCTTTTCTTTTCTTTTCTTTTTTGATCTTTGAGCAATAATATCTCTAAAAATATTTTTCACGTACTCGCAAAGAGCACCCACACAACCACGAAGTAATCCTAGCTATGCTTAGATTTGTGCTCAGTCAAATATTTTTATCTTTGAGCAATAATGTCCCTAAAATTAATGTATTTGAAATATAAAATGTTACTCCATTCTCGTATATGAAAACTGCAATTCTAGTTTTTTTTCAAATAAATTAGTGTCCTTGACATATGGTCATGCTATCATAGTAATTGTCTTAATTCCACTGATGTAGGCATATAATTTAGAGTAAAATACACCAGCAGTCCTCAAACTTGTCCCGATGTGTCATCTAGGTCCCCGAACTCTCAAAATGCATATTTGAGTCCCTGAACTTACTAAACAGTGTCATCTAGGTCCAAAGTTCCAAAAATACCCCTATGATGATGACATGGCTGCCAATTAAGTATGAAATTTTATACTATTTCTCTAACTAAATTGGTTGTTTCCAGCATAATAATTAAATAACTTTATTTGATTGTACAATATCGATAATTATAGATCAAGAGATGGACAAATATTAATAGCATAGGGGTATTTTTTTAATTTTGGATCTAAATGACATAGTTTACCAAGTTTAGGAACTCAAATATGCATTTTGAGAGTTCGGGGACCTAGATGACACCTCGGGACAAGTTTGAGGACCGCTGGTGTATTTTGGCGGCCGCGTCACGCGCTGAGCACGTGCGGCATCTTTGCCGAGTGTCAGATCGGTGACACTCGGCAAAGAGGTTCTTTGCCGAGTGTCTTCCCTTTACACTCGGCAAAGTGGATGCAGCCCAAACGGCCCCCGACGACCGTTGGCGGCCGCGTCACGCGCTGAGCACGTGCGGCATATTTGCCGAGTGTCCCTTGCGTGACACTCGGCAAAGCGCATCTTTGACGAGTGTCGGCTTCCTAGCACTCGGCAAAGAATATGGTTGCCGAGTGTTTTGTGTTTGCCGAGAGCCTGCTTGTGGACACTCGGCAAAGAGTGTCTTTGCCGAGTGCCCGATATTAAACACTCGGCAAAGACCGAGACACTCGGCATATGCCGGGTTTCCCGTAGTGATTATATAAACTCAGCACTGTATTCAACATACTATTTTGACCAATAATCATACAAAAAATAATTTAAATAGAAAAGTCACATATCTAAATAGTTGATTTTGTGATAAATCTAGTAACATCATTTTCTATGTTATCAATCTTTATGAATCTTTTGCTATTGATGATAGTCAAAGCTAAAGGAATTTGACTTTGGGCAAAATAAAAATGCTCTTATTTGTGGACAAAAAGGGGCAGGTGGCATAATCGCTATCAATTAGTTTTGTTAACCTACGTGCTTTTGGATTGAACCTTAATTCATGCTACTCCTTCTGTCTCACCATATAACTATGTTTAGATTTGTTCTAAATTAAATATTTTTAATTTTGACTATGAATTGAAAAAAATCATGATGATTGGCAACATAAAATATAAAAATAATATTAATAGATTCATAGTGAAACCACCCATCATGACATGTACTCATTCGATTAAAAAATACCAAAAAAAGTACAATCCTAGCAGTAACCACCTGTCTTATCCCCACGCAATAATAAATTAAAGAGTAAAATACACCAGCGGTCCTCAAACTTGTCCCGAGGTGTCATCTAGGTCCCCGAACTCTCAAAATGCATATTTGAGTCCCTGAACTTACTAAACAGTGTCATCTAGGTCCAAAGTTCCAAAAATACCCCTATGATGATGACATGGCTGCCAATTAAGTATGAAATTTTATACTATTTCTCTAACTAAATTGGTTGTTTCCAGCATAATAATTAAATAACTTTATTTGATTGTACAATATCGATAATTATAGATCAAGAGATGGACAAATATTAATAGCATAGGGGTATTTTTTTAATTTTGGATCTAAATGACATAGTTTACCAAGTTTAGGAACTCAAATATGCATTTTGAGAGTTCGGGGACCTAGATGACACCTCGGGACAAGTTTGAGGACCGCTGGTGTATTTTACTCTTTAATTTATTATTGCGTGGGGATAAGACAGGTGGTTACTGCTAGGATTGTACTTTTTTTGGTATTTTTTAATCGAATGAGTACATGTCATGATGGGTGGTTTCACTATGAATCTATTAATATTATTTTTATATTTTATGTTGCCAATCATCATGATTTTTTTCAATTCATAGTCAAAATTAAAAATATTTAATTTAGAACAAATCTAAACATAGTTATATGGTGAGACAGAAGGAGTAGCATGAATTAAGGTTCAATCCAAAAGCACGTAGGTTAACAAAACTAATTGATAGCGATTATGCCACCTGCCCCTTTTTGTCCACAAATAAGAGCATTTTTATTTTGCCCAAAGTCAAATTCCTTTAGCTTTGACTATCATCAATAGCAAAAGATTCATAAAGATTGATAACATAGAAAATGATGTTACTAGATTTATCACAAAATCAACTATTTAGATATGTGACTTTTCTATTTAAATTATTTTTTGTATGATTATTGGTCAAAATAGTATGTTGAATACAGTGCTGAGTTTATATAATCACTACGGGAAACCCGGCATATGCCGAGTGTCTCGGTCTTTGCCGAGTGTTTAATATCGGGCACTCGGCAAAGACACTCTTTGCCGAGTGTCCACAAGCAGGCTCTCGGCAAAGACCAAACACTCGGCAACCATATTCTTTGCCGAGTGCTAGGAAGCCGACACTCGGCAAAGATGTGCTTTGCCGAGTGTCAGGCAAGGGACACTCGGCAAAGACGCCGCACGTGCTCAGCGCGTGACGCGGCCGTCAACGGTCGTCAGGGGCCGTTTGGGCTGCATCCACTTTGTCGAGTGTAAAGGGCAGACACTCGGCAAAGAGGTTCTTTGCCGAGTGTCACCGATCTGACACTCGGCAAAGATGCCGCACGTGCTCAACGCGTGATACGGCCGCCAACGGCCGTTGGCGGCCGTTTGGGCTGCATCTACTTTGCCGAGTGTCTCAATCTTGACACTCGGCAAAGCAGTGGCACGTGTCTCGCACGTGCCGCGCGTGCCAACGGCCATTTGGACTGGCACACTTTGCCGAGTGTCAGATCTGGACACTCGGCAAACATTTGAAAATATTTCTGAAAAAACTTTGGATTCAAACACAAAAGTTTGAAAAAATTGAATACAAGGGTTTTTTGCAGGGATTGAATAGTGGGTTTGCCGAGTGTGTCCAGTTCAACACTCGGTAAACTTCCTCTTTGCCGAGTGCTGAGCTGGCGGCACTCGGCAAACCGTGCGTTTGCCGAGTGTTCCACAGTAAACACTCGGCAAGGTTGGAACCTATGTTTTTAAATTTATGTTTTTGGGCTCCAAACTTTATTTTTTTCCAGAGATACTTGTCAAAGGCTCTTTATAACTTATGTGGAGCATGTGGAAAAAAGTTGGGATGATTTCGAAAAGTTTATATATACGACCCTTTCCAATCGGAGCATACCCCCATAGAAGTTTCGGAGAGTTGAGAAGGAGACTGCTGCATTTCGAAACGAAGTGAAGTTGAATTAGAGTTTGAGTTCATAACTTTTTCTATAGGCAATAGACGACGTAGATTGCTTCATTTGAAGTTATCATATTTTTCCGGACCCATTTGATATTTTTTAAATTATTTCTACGCCCTTCTCCGCATGAAATAATGAATGTTATGAAGGAATTATGAGCTATATAGACATGAAATAATGAAAACATTTCATTGAAGCATAAAAATGTGCATTGTTGAATGTATTTGACAAGATATTTTGATGTGTATTTGATCAAATTTGAAAATTTGGTATGGAACAAATGTTCTGGGAAATGTTTGCCGAGTGCTGCACTCGGCAAACAAGGCCTTTGCCGAGTGTGAAGTCAACGACACTCGGCAAAGAGCACCTTTGCCGAGTGTCGGGTCAGAAACACTCGGCAAAGGTGCCATGTGGGCTGGCCGGCCCGCGGCCGCGCGGGCCACGTCATTGGTCCACGTGGCAGCTTTGCCGAGTGTCGACACTCGGCAAAGGGCAGGTTTGCCGAGTGCCGTGGCCCGGACACTCGGCAAATGGCCACGTGGCCGTCCTCCACGGCCGCGCGCGGCCACGTCAGCTGCCAGCGTGCGGCCACGTCCTAGATCTGTTTGCCGAGTGCCCGATCTGGGACACTCGGCAAACAGGGAGGTGCGCCGGGGGACTTAACCGCCCACGCGCCCCAACCCTACACACACCTCCCGCACACACGCACACACCCGCCGCCGCCGCCGCCCACCCGGCTGCTACTCCCGCCCCAACGCCGCCGCCGCTCGCCGCCACGCCCCGGCCGCCGCGCCCGGCTGCCCCCGACGCCCGTAGTGCTCCGCGAGCACGGCCGCCGCCTCCTCCCGCGACGCAAGCGCCGCCCGTCCGCCGCCCGCAACGCGGCCGCGCTCGCCGCCGCCCGCGACGCCGGCCGCCGCCTCGCCTCCGCCCCGGCCCGGCGTCGCGCAGGGCGCTGCCGCCGCCTGCCTCCGCCCCGGCCCGGCGTCGCGCAGGGCCGCCGCCGGCCGCCTGCCTCCGCGCCGGCCGCCGTCGCGCAGGGCTGCCGCCGCCGCTGCCTCCGCCCGGCCCGCCGTCGCGCAGGGCCGCCGCCGCGCCTGCCTCGCCGGCCCGGCCTGACCCGGCCGCCGCAGCCCTGCCCGGCCGCCACTCCTGCCTCACCGGACCGGGCCCGACCACGGCCGCCGGCGCCGCCCTGCCCGGCCGCCGACCCGGCCGCCGCTCCTGCCTCGCCGGACCGGGCCCCCGACCCCGGCCCGGCCGCCGCGCAGGACCGCCGCCGCTCCTGCCTCGCCGGCCCGCCGCGCCGCTGCCCCTCCTGATCCCTGCCTCGAGGTATGTTATCTCCTCTACCTCCTGATCCCTGCCCGCTCTCTGTAATGAAATGTTAGTGTCATTGTTAGTGTTAGTGTTAGTGAAATTGTTAGTACTAGGGGTGCTGTGAAGGAGATGAAAATTGTTAGTGAAATAAGTAGTAATATGAATTTATTTGTGAAATTAAGAAATTGGTACACTTTGAATTGGTTGATTTTTGGTAGAATTGAGTAATGAATGTGGTTGTCGGCCTTTGTTTTGCTATCAAATGGATTAGGCCATGTCAAACAGGTGCCATGGGTATCGTGTATGTGGTTGTCGGCCTTCGTGCCGTATCCTTGTGTTGTGGTTGTTGGCCTTCGTGCCGTATCCTTGTTATGTGGTTGTCGGCCTTCGTGCCGTGTTTTTTTTGCAGGATGTGTGGTTTCAGAAACCTCCCCGTGCAGGGGAGGTGCTGCCGAATTTTTCATTTAACAACATTTCGTTTTTTTTTCAGGGAGAGGCCCTTTGCACCGTCCTCGGCTTGTAGCTCCGCCGCCCCACGCCGTTCCCCGCTGCCTGCACCGACACGAGCGTCCCCGACTCGCCCGCCGTCAAGCCCGTAGGTGAGCACATGCAAAACCATACCCTCTCAGCATTTAATTCGTAGATTCATATTTAAGTTGTGCACAATCCTCGTCTCTTGTATTTATCTTTACCGTGTGGCTTCTTTGCCATGTTCTTGCGTTTCCTACGGTAAACAAGATGAATGATCTTCTTCCTACTTCTGTCTTGATAACGACAAATGTGGAGATATTGTATCTCTACCTTTGTCGATATCAAGGCAGAAGAGGAAGATGATCCTTCAAGGAAACGCAAAGACATGACAAAGAATTCATACCGTACAGTTAAATACAACAGGCCAAGATTGTGCACAACTGTGTCGAAAGAGATACGGTTGTGAATATGTGAATCTTTGCATATGTCTAACCGTATCTGTTTCGAATTGTCCACGTTTTTGGACAGCTCGAGGATGTGTAGATGGGTAGTTTCCATGCTCTACTCGTATCCAAGACGGAATTTCGGCAGCACCTCCCCGCTGTTCTCCAAATACACGTCCAATTACGGAGATTGTGTATTCGGAGAACAACAGGGAGATGATGCCGAAACTCAGCCTCGGTACGAGTAGAGCATGGAAACTACCCATCTACACATCCTCGAGCTGTCCAAAAACGTGGACAATTCGAAACAGATAAGGTTAGACATATGCAAAGATTCACATATTCACAACCGTATCTCTTTCGAACGGGAGACGCATGACTAGGTTACGTGACACAACTTAAATATGAAACTACGAATTAAATACTGAGGGCGTATGGTTTTGCATGTGCTCACCTACGGGCTCGACGGCGGGCGAGTCGGTGACGCTCGTGTCGGTGCAGACGGCGGGGAACGGCGGGCGGCGTCGGGGTCCAAGTCGAAGACGGTGCAAAGGGTCTCTCCCTGAAAAAATAAAATTTTGTCAAATAAAAATTTCGGCAGCACCTCCCCTGCACAGGGAGGTTTCTGAAACCCCATCCTGCAAAAAAACATGGCACGAAGGCCGACAACCACATACACAAGAGGCCGACCACGTACAAATGAGGTGAAACTATACAATCTTATCAATGAATCAGAACCTATCAATGCATTTTGTCACATACATTTTGCTAACTATGCTAACTATGCTTTCAAGCCAAATAGCCAAATAGCTACAACATACATTTTGGGAATTAAGACAATGTAACAATGGATAGACGATGGGGAGGGGGAAAGGGCACCTGGAAGAGGCACGCGGCAACCGTGACGGCGAGGAAGGGGATGACGCGCGGCGAGGAAGGGGACGACGCAAGGCGTGGACAGGACCTAACGGTGGGGCGTGGTGAAGCGGCGTGCGTAGGGGCCCTTCTTGGCCGGTCGGCGGGGCGGCGTCGACAGGTGGGCCACGACGTCGGGGTCGGGCGGCGGCAGCGGCGGGCGGGTCGGCTGGCGTCCGGTCGGCGGGGCGGCGTCCGGGTAGGTGGGCCTACACGGCGGCCGGGCGGCCGGGGCGGACTCCGGTCGGCGGCGGTGGCCGGCCGAGGGTGAGGCGGAGCGGGGCGGCCGGGCCTGCGAGGACGGCTGGGCCGGGGACAGCCGGCCGGGGCCAAAGGTGTAGGCCGGCTCCTCCCTGCCGCCAATGGTCACCAGACCCGGAAACAGCTCCCTGCAAAGAAGACCCAGGATGCCGTTGACTCTGCGGGCGTGACCAGCGCCTGGGGTGACCATCACCCAATGCCGCCGACACTCGGCAAAATAAAGCACTAACAGACGGCCCGCCTGTGACAATATTTCTTGTATATTACATGTCTTTTTAATAATTTATGTTTATATGTGAAATCTAATAAATGTTTGTTTTTTTGATTGCAGGTGTTTGAACCAAGATGGTGGGTCGGGGCGGTGCGATGAGGAACGTCATGTCGCTCTACCACAAGCTGAAGGATGGAGGATCCGGCGATGCAGCTGGGTCGTCTGGTGGCAAGGGCAGGGCGAAAGAAGAAGGCCGCACGCGGGGGGCGAGGCAAGGGCAAGAGGCGAGAGCGGACCCCCGTACCTTCATCGTCTTCGTCCGACCACGAGTTTGTTCCTTCGGCGGAGGACACTCGGGTCGCGGAGCTCGAGGACCGCGAGGACGAATGAAGTTGACCAAGGAGCAATACATGGCGGTATGAAAATCGATAATGTTCTATTCTAAGATTAAGTACTTTAAATTCGATCTTGTTATATGTCGTACACTTGATGTCTTGTAGGCGATTCCGTGGTGGTGCGCCCCGCATCCCACGTGCTGGGAGGTGATAGTCGACAAGTGGTGCAGCGACGAGTGGGCGGCTCAGCACGACCTTTGCCGGGAGCGGCGTTTGCTGATGCCCGGTGTCTCACACCATCAGGGCAGCCTTAGCCTCGAGGAGTACAGGGCCAAATGGGATACCGTACAGTTAAATACAGCAGGCCAAGATTGTGCACAACTGTGTCACGTAACCTAGTTAGACGTCTCCCGTTCGAAAGAGATACGGTTGTGAATATGTGAATCATTGCATATGTCTAACCGTATCTGTTTCAAATTGTCCACGTTTTTGGACAGCTCGAGGATGTGTAGATGGGTAGTTTCCATGCTCTACTCGTACCGAGGCTGAGTTTCGGCATCATCTCCCTGTTGTTCTCCGAATACACAATCTCCATAATTGGACGTGTATTTGGAGAACAGCGGGGAGGTGCTGCCGAAATTCCGTCTTGGATACGAGTAGAGCACCTTTGCCGAGTGTCAGGTCAGAGACACTCGGCAAAGAAGGCGCACGTGCTCGTCAGCCACCAATTGATGCTTTGCCGAGTGTAACACTCGGCAAAGAGGTGCTTTGCGAGTGTATAGGCCTTTACACTCGGCAAACAGGCTGATTCTGTCATTTCTGGAACAGCCTGTGCCGAGTGTATAGGCTTTTGCCGAGTGTTTGGACCTTAACACTCGGCAAAGAGGCGGCCTTTGCCGAGTGTTATAGCCCACACACTCGGCAAAGGCCTGTCCAGGGGGCCGCCCCTAACACGCCTTTGCTGAGTGTCTGGGCCCAACACTCGGCAAACACTTGTGTCTTTGCCGAGTGTCAGCCGGCGACCTGACACTCGGCAAAGGTGTGTTAGGGGCGGCCCCCTGGACAAGCCTTTGCCGAGTGTGACACTCGGCAAAAACTCAAGTCTTTGCCGAGTGCGACACTCGGCAAAGAGTCCGTTAGCACTAACAGACGGCCGCGAACGTCGCCGCGCCGTCCGCGGCCGTCTGTTAGTGCTTTATTTTGCCGAGTGTCGGCTCTTGCACTCGGCAAAGCCTTTGCCGAGTGCCCGATAGATGACACTCGGCAAACAGGCCCTTTGCCGAGTCGGGGTTCGCCGTAACCCTTTTGCCGAGTGTTACATTCGGCAAAGTCTTTGCCGAGTGCATATGGGCTTTTGCCGAGTGCCTGGGGCACTCGGCAAATAAGGGGTTTCCCGTAGTGAATGCTTATACTTGTGAATGGAGGAAGTAAAGCGTATAATAGCAAACGTGAAATTGAATATAGATGCGTATTAAAAAGAGGAACATGCCAAAATTCCACAGCAAACATGCTCCTTTGATAAACAGAGTAGTGAACACGGGCATACGCATGCAAGGGGAAATCGAGCGAACGAAAGAACACACCTTCCGATGCGATTCTCACGATAGGCCGGCTCTTCGTCATCTTATTTCTTCTCTTTTATTTTCTAGTACATATAATTCGAGTTGTTGATACTTTTCTCCCTCCGTCTCCCAATGAGAAGATCACCGCCTTCCCCTCCTCTCCCTGCGGCGCACACGGCCGGAACGAGACAAGTTAGAAAGGCCTAGGCGACGAGGTCGGCGGGACGGGACGAGCAACTGCTGCTGCGAGGCGACGAAAATCCAGGGGGCGGCGGCGCTAGAGGGATGATGAATAGAAATTGGAAGGAACCCCTAGCACGCAGGCCCGTTGCCAAACGGCCCAAGGCCTAGCAGACATAGCCAAACGGCCCAAGGCCCAGCAGATGGAAATAAATTCGAGTTGGGGCCTGTTTCCGTTATCTTTTCGAGATCACCCAGGCGCCGCCGCGCGTCCCTCTCTGCTCATCGCGGAGCGCCGCCGCGCCAGCGACCTCGCCGCCCACTTGTTTCAATTCTTAGTAGCATCGCCGCAAAGGCCAAGGGGAGGGGAGGCATAGGATAGGTGACGATGTCCCCCGCCTGGAGACGGAGGGGGAAAGGCGGCAGCAAGTTGAATTCTGCGAAAACGAGGACGAATAAGACGTCGAAGAAGCGGTCTGCATTGCAGGGTGCGTTTCTTTCTTTTGATGAATCGTTTGCTTGCTTTTCCGTGTATCTACAGATCAACCCAGTTGCCCTTTGTGCGTGCTTACGTGGTTTCAGGAGGCCGAGATCGGCGGCCGGTTGCACCTCAATGCTACAGGTTGCTTAAGTTTATGAGGTTCTTCGATCCCCAAGAGGGGCCCTTTCTTCGGGTAAGAAGAAGGGAGCGGCAGAAGGAAGTGGAATCGGTATCAAAAGAGGAGGGAAGTAAGTATTGCATATTTGCATTTTTTTTTCTAAATAGGACAAATTCCATAAAACATTATGAACATAAAATTCGGAGTGTTAATTTGGGAGCACTCCAGATAGCCAAAACCTATATGCCGTTCTCTTCAACTCTAACCACACAATATGTGAGGTTCAATTTTTTCAAGTACTAATTTAATCTGTATCTCAAACTAGCTCATGCCTGATGGCCTCTGATGCAACTTGTCACATTACCAAAATCAGAAGGGGGCTTGTGTGTGATAAATTTGAAACGACAAAATGAGGCTGTTATTGAAAAATTGGCACAAGTTCATGAACAGGGAGGACCTTCCATGGGTAAAGCTTGTTTGGGAAAAGTATTACCCCAATCATAAGTTTCCTGGTCAGATCAAGAAAGGCTCATTTTGGTGGAGAGATCTTTTAAAACTCTTAGAGTCTTTCAAAGGGATGGCAACTGTTACTGTCAAAGATGGTCGAACTTGTTCCTTCTGGGAAGATATGTGGTGTAACAGAATTCCAAAGACTTGGTATCCTGAGTTATTTTCTTTTACGAAGAATGCAGTTATCTCTGTTAGTAAAGTCAGATCGCTGCCCCATCTGCATCACTTGTTTCATGTTCCACTGACAGAGGAGGCTTTTCATCAATACATTGAGCTTCAGGAGATTTTGGATCTGCTACCTGAGAATGGTGAGTTGGATATGTGGACCTATATTTGAAATAGCCCAATTTTTTCGGTTGCCAAAGCTTACAAAACTTTAACTGGAACCAGGAGGTTCATCCTGCATTTGATTGGGTTTGGAAATCGTCCTGTCAGCCTGGTCATAAGGTTTTCTTTTGGTTATTACTGATTGATCGGTTGAACACAAGAGGATTACTGAAAAGGAAAAATATGGAACTCCAATCTTATGATTGTGTTACTTGCCATTTGTTGATAGAAGAAAGCTTGTTGCATCTTTTCTTGGACTGTCAATTCGCAAGAGATTGTTGGGCTTCTCTGCATCTGCATGTGGTGGATCCAATGGATCCGTTCAGGACCCTAGAGAGCTTCAGACAACAGCTTGGGGTGCCTTTCTTTATGGAAGTTATTATTATTATGAGCTGGTCCATTTGGTCCTCAAGGAACAATCAAATTTTTAGAAACATTGCTCCAGAGATTAGTACCTGCAAGGCCTTTTTTAGGAAAACCTTTGCTTTGATGTTGCATCGAGCAAAGAAGAAATACTTTCCAGCGATAGAACAATGGCTTGAGTCTGTAATGTAAAACCTCCTCCCCCCCTCTTTGCTTGTAATTATGTCTTTTGCTTAAATTAATATATTAATCAGTAGGGGGCAACCCCTCCTGTTTCCTCAAAAAAAAAATGCAACTTGTCACCAAATACTGTAAATTGCTTCATAGAGTACTCTCTTGCCTAGTCTTTTTTTGTACCATGTACAATCATAGTCATTTTTCAATTGCCCTCTGAAATATGGGACACTGGTGACTCTGGATGCAGGTGCCAGTTCATGCTTTTGGAGGGATCCAGATGCTCAGTTTTGCGTCATCTGCGGAGACGACAAGGAAAACCATTTGGAGATGATGTGCCCCTACAACTATCTTTCCCCTGAATCATACGTCCCCTGCAGGGCGCGGCTTGCGCTCTGGGGTAATTACACAACCACACTCCGTTACAAGTGTCCAAGGCACAATGAGGAAGAGCAAAGGACGCCCCCCACACACGACGAAACGAACTCGAGGCGCCTCACGTTCATGCGGTGCCTTGTTCGCGTGAACAACCTGCCGGAGTGGTACCCCACGGAGCAGCTCGTCGAGCTGTTCAGCCGGTTTGGGCCGCTGCGGATGTGGTATGTACCAACACGTAGCTATGGGGCCTGCAAGGGATATGGTTGCGTCGCCTTCCAGGACCATGGCCATGCAGAGGAGGCTGTTGAGGCGCTCAACTGCTGGGAATTTGGTGGGCACAAGCTGCGAGTTGATTGGGCATATCCTTGTCTAAACTGTTGAATCTGTAGTATTTCTTTTTCCCATGTTGAAAGTTCAGCTAGTTTTGGACTTGTTTATGATAAAAGATCAGAGCAGAATCATAAATTGGTGTAGCGAGTGGAATGCATGATGTAGTCTCTCTCTCTCTTCTGAACTGAACTTCTCCTGGAAAGAAGAAGGCTGCCCTATCTATGTTTATTTTCAGGTTTCCCCAAGAGCTTGCTCTTTTTGTTACTCGTCAGTGGTGAACTATGCATATCTCCTGGTAGTGCCTATGAGTTTTCCCTTCATTCACTGAATTCTGCTCAGTTCAGAGACACCACAGAAAGGTCACCGGACCACTTTTAATATTGGCCAAGAAATCTTTCACATTCGGTTCAACCAATGATTCGATCCTGATGTACGTCTTCTCAATTATGCTGATACTCCAGCATGATTTCGCATACTTGCATTTGGGGATAACTGTCCAGCATCCTCATTAAGCCACACAATGGGCATCTTGTATCTAGCTCTATCCCTCTTCAACTGTTTTCTTTTTTCTTTACATTGTAAATTGTTGTGGCCAAAAAAACATTACCCCGGTTACACTCCCATTTGAGAAAGGCCTGCTGTTGTCAAATGAGGAGCAGTGCTGCCCGGTTCTGCTCTATTCAGCGTCTGATCAAAGGGCAAGGCATAAAAGTTTTCTGTATCTTCCTGCTTGTATGCATTTGGGTCCAACCTCTTTGTTGTATGCATTCAGGTCCATTTCACAGGTTTCGGTTTGGACTATAAACAAGGGATAGCAAGGGAATAACTCTAGCTACAGTTTTTTTTTTCTTCCAAAAAGATATAATAAGCAACAATCTCGAAAGAACAGACTCAGAAATTGATCCCATAATGTGACAGCGTTATGAAACACAAACGTGTTCACAGGACAAACGCCAACATAACTACTGCTAACTAGTGCCTTGCAAAAATTTCCCTTGGAAACAGAGAACGCAACACGTTCACTTACACAGGGGATTCTTAACATAACCTGTGCAAACTACTGCCTGCAAAAATTCAACTTGGAGAACAGAAATGTCAAGTGTCTAACTACTCGCGAGTCGCGAGCAGCAAAAGTTTAACCTTGAGCAGCTACACACAAGAAGGGTAAACCCAATCAACTCGCAGCTTCCGGCCACCGGCCTCATAGCCATTGAGCTTGTGGATGGTCCTCTCCCCATCCTCACGTCTCTTCAAGACGACAACTCCGAAGCTCATGCGGGTTTCAGTTCTGCAGCCACACAGGTCATTGTTGAACCTTGGAACATCCCACATCAGCAGCGGCCCGAACGGGCTGAAGAGGTCCTCGAGGTCCCACAACCTGAAGCCTGGCGGCAGGTTGCTCACGCGTATGAAACGGCGCAGGAACTTGCGTTGATCCCTGGAGGTAATTCTATGTTCTCCAAGAGGGCATTCTCCTCTGCAGGTATCAGAGAAATATCGCCCAAAGATGTAGTTGAAGGGCAGAAGTGCTCCATGTGGTCGTCGTCTCCGCAGATGTAGCAAATATTTTGTTCTGGAGACTTTGGGCAGGCCATAATACTAAAGCGAATCATGCCAAGTTTCCACACTGTAAAGAAAATTAATTACCATGTAATTAGAATGTGAAGGAGAACAATCAAAGGGTTTTTTGCAACTATATGCATCTAGTAATTTTTAAACTTTTAATATTGGCCAAGAAATCCTTCACATTGGGTTCAACCAATAATTCGATCCTGATGTACGTCTTCCTATTTCATGCTGATACTCCAGCATGATTTTGCATACTTGCATTTGGGGGATAACTGTCCGGCATCCTCATTAAGCCACACAATGGGCATCTTGTATCTAGCTCTATCCCTCTTCAACTGTTTTCTTTTTTCTTTACATTGTAAATTGTTGTGGCCAAAAAAACATTACCCCGGTTACACTCCCATTTGAGAAAGGCCTGCTGTTGTCAAATGAGGAGCAGTGCTGCCCGGTTCTGCTCTATTCAGCGTCTGATCAAAGGGCAAGGCATAAAAGTTTTCTGTATCTTCCTGCTTGTATGCATTTGGGTCCAACCTCTTTGTTGTATGCATTCAGGTCCATTTCACAGGTTTCGGTTTGGACTATAAACAAGGGATAGCAAGGGAATAACTCTAGCTACAGTTTTTTTTTTCTTCCAAAAAGATATAATAAGCAACAATCTCGAAAGAACAGACTCAGAAATTGATCCCATAATGTGACAGCGTTATGAAACACAAACGTGTTCACAGGACAAACGCCAACATAACTACTGCTAACTAGTGCCTTGCAAAAATTTCCCTTGGAAACAGAGAACGCAACACGTTCACTTACACAGGGGATTCTTAACATAACCTGTGCAAACTACTGCCTGCAAAAATTCAACTTGGAGAACAGAAATGTCAAGTGTCTAACTACTCGCGAGTCGCGAGCAGCAAAAGTTTAACCTTGAGCAGCTACACACAAGAAGGGTAAACCCAATCAACTCGCAGCTTCCGGCCACCGGCCTCATAGCCATTGAGCTTGTGGATGGTCCTCTCCCCATCCTCACGTCTCTTCAAGACGACAACTCCGAAGCTCATGCGGGTTTCAGTTCTGCAGCCACACAGGTCATTGTTGAACCTTGGAACATCCCACATCAGCAGCGGCCCGAACGGGCTGAAGAGGTCCTCGAGGTCCCACAACCTGAAGCCTGGCGGCAGGTTGCTCACGCGTATGAAACGGCGCAGGAACTTGCGTTGATCCCTGGAGGTAATTCTATGTTCTCCAAGAGGGCATTCTCCTCTGCAGGTATCAGAGAAATATCGCCCAAAGATGTAGTTGAAGGGCAGAAGTGCTCCATGTGGTCGTCGTCTCCGCAGATGTAGCAAATATTTTGTTCTGGAGACTTTGGGCAGGCCATAATACTAAAGCGAATCATGCCAAGTTTCCACACTGTAAAGAAAATTAATTACCATGTAATTAGAATGTGAAGTAAAACAATCAAACGGTTTTTTGCAACTATATGCATCTAGTAATTTTTATGTGTTTGCCCATCTTTCAAAATTTGTTCACTAGAATTTAATTTCAGATTGCTTCGAACTAAAACCTTATGTTGGTGTTGCTTACAGTATGTGTCTACCAAATCAGGAATTGCGTTCGGCAGGGTTCACAATGAGCTCTGAAGTAACTAAACTAACGGAACAAAAATTAAGTGGGTTTACTTCGAAGATGCATACATAAATTAAACAACCAAAATTAAGAAAACTAAACAGCAGATGCTAACTTGTAATAATGAGAGATAATACTGCTAAAAAATGCATAGGATGCAATTGCAACATGTATTGCACGTTCCTTTCCTTTGATAAATAGAGCACTGCACACGGAAGAGGGATATTGTTGCAAGGAAAACCAAAATCAAGTGCTGAAGATGGGTAATTGGGTAACTACAGATCCATGAAAATTGAAGCAAACGATTCAGCAGAAGAACGCAGCACCTTCCTGCGTAGACCGCTTCGTCGAAATCTTCTTCCTCCTCGTTTTTGTAGAATTGGACTTGCTGATGCGATTCTCGGGGCGCTCGTGGCCGTAGCAAAACAGGACAAAGATAACTCGGCGACAAGGTTGGCGGCGCTGGTGGTGCAGCCTGAGAAAGCAGCAGCCAAGAGAGAAAGCAGCAGCCAAGAGAGCCTGGTGCAGCCCCGTTCGTTTGGCTGGTGGCAGGTGGCTGGTGCTGATTTGTGCTGAGAGAAAAATACTGCTGGCTGGTTGGTTGGTGCTGATTCGTTGTGAGAGAAAAATATTGTTGGCTGATGGCTGATAAGCCAAACGAACAGGGCGAAAAGGTATGGATTCCCTGTTCATGCTCATCGCACGGAACATTTGGAAGAAGAGGAACGCGCGTTTGTTTAGTGCTTCCTCTTCTCCTTGCTAAGACCTAGTTCATTGGATTAGGCTTGAAGCAGACATGTGGGTGTTGGTTGGAGCCAAACATCTAGGTTGTTTCGATAGCGAGTAATCTCCATAGTATAAAGTGGCCTAGCCACGAGTTGTTTCAGCCTAGCAGGTGTTGGTGAGGCTAAGCTCCACCGGAGTCATGTAACTTTAGAACATTTGTTTGCCTTCTTCTTAATACAATGATACCAAGCTCTACTTCGTATTCGAGAAAAAAAAGGTTGGCGGCGCTAGGCGGTAGAGCGGAAAAAAGTGGGGTGCGCGCGGTGCGCATGGTGGGTGCCGTGCGCACCCCCACGCGGCACAGCCTGATTGGACGGGGCAAGGGAGAAGCCGCACGCAGGAAGGCGCGGGCCCTGATGCCTTTCTTCTGTCACCCCCTCACGCGAGTTCCCGTGCAGGCTTCTATGCAAATTTCACCCCTAAGATCACCATGCCAAAAAAAAGTATTCCTATCAAATTAAAATGTCGGCACATATATGAAGTATTAAATATTGATAAAATCAAAAATTAATTACATAATTTTGTGGTACTCTGCAAGACGAACATTTTAAACCTAATTAATTAATTTTTAGATATTTTTTCACAAATATAAACGAAATGCTACAGTGTCGCAATGATTATAAAGTAACCCCAAACCCCTAAATCCCCGCCCTCTATTTTGCATCTGAACAAGACCCGGTGAGAGGAGAAACATTGTCCATCACTGTTCAGCTACTGTGGGTGTTGTTTACTTTTTCACTGTTCACTACTGTAGCGACTCATCTGGCCCGTTGGTGCGAAAATCATGCGGCCAAAATCACTTGCAGTCGTAGGAGCATCTGCATGATCTCTGTCCCACGCACGCAGACGCAGGCAGGCAGGCGGGCCTCTCGCTGCTTCTCCCTTGCCGCGTCCAATCAGACGGTGCCGCGTGGGGGCGCCCACCGTGCGCACCGCGCGCACCCCACTTTTTTCCGGTAGAGCATGGGATCGCGGAAAGATCGGAGGCCACCGGTGGAATTCAACTTCTTTTCATGGCTCACGGAGAACAAAGAGAAGGAAACCTTGGTGGGCCGCCAGACCATATGAATTCTATAATGGTCCGGCCCGCGGAGCCTTCTTTTCCAACGCCCAGCTGCAGAGGCCCAAGCCCAGTTTTTGAATTTCGTACCACAGTCAGTTTTCTCGATGTCATAAAATTATCATGGTTTCCTTTAGTACCATAATTTTTTTAGAATTTCCCTTAGTGCCATAGCTTCAAAATTTTATCCCTTCGGTGTCAATTCCGTTAGGTATCAGTTAGATTTAGCAGACACCCCTAAATAAATAGAGTTATAGCATCAGAAGAAATATCGTTCGTCCCTTTTCACTAACCATAAGGGCCCAATACCTTATCTCCTCCGTCCATGTTTACATGGGTTGGGTTTCTATTTCTTGTTTAGATGGGTTGGGTCTCTGTTTTTATCAGAAAAAAGAAAAAAACAGAAACCAAACAAAGAAATGGCAATAGTATCACTAACCTAAACCCACCAATTCATGATCCGCCCATGTACCTAAATCACAAACCCACCTAGCATCCAAACATAACCATGTTTTAATCCATTCCATTAGATAGGCAAATGTCTTTTTCATTACTATTTAACAACAGCATAACAACGTTTGATAGATAGAAGTGGTACTAAGGAAATAAAAGTTTAAGGCTGTGGCACTGGGGGAAATTCCGAACAATTTATGATACTGAAAAAATCATGTTAATTTTATGGCATTTTTTATACTTATTTTTATGGCATTGAAAATTGGCTTCACAAGTGTGCTTTTTCCTTTGGCTCGGGTCGTTTTGTGTCCCGTGAAATTTTCAGAATCTACGGATGCTCATCCCGAAGAAGTTAGTGTTTCTTTGGTGTGAAAAAAATTTTCAGAAAATAATGTCAATTTACAAAACTACCTTTACAATCCTCGATTAATTCGTGAGACCTATCTAATAAGGCCTTTGACTATACGATTAGATGATGGTTACTGTAGTATTATTATAGTAAATCATGGGTTAATTAGGCTCGTTACATTTCGTGCATAGTTACACTCATCTTTAAAAATGTTTCCAAATATACTTCGTTTAATACTCTATGCATGCAAGATTGTTTTTAAAAAAAATTATGTCTCTTGTGCACGGCCCAAGGAAGTTTCCGAGAAAAAACACCTTCGACTTTGACGGGCCCGTCGCTGTGCTGTAACCTCGGCACGGTCAATCTCCCCGCCCGACCGGCGCCGGCGTCGTCGTGGGCCCATCCGACCAGTGTCACAGCCCGTTCTCCCCCTACCGCGTCGCGATCCGCGACACCCCCAGGTCAAGCCGTACCAGCCGTCCGATCCCCACTGGACTCTCCGCTACATGGGCCCCACTCCCCGCGCGCCCGACCCGACCGCTCCCACCTTCTCCGCCTCGTCGTACCCCCGCCCGCATAACCACCACCTCCTCCCATTCCTTCCCCGCCCGGTCGCCCGCCCCCACCCATGGCCCCCGCGCGCGCCCTCCTCCCGCTCCCGAAACCCTAGGGCGCGTCACGCACCCTCTCCTCTTGGGCGCGGGGCGGCATGGCGCCGCAGGCCGTGGGGTCGTCCCCCGCGGTGGCGGCGCTCGGGTTCCTCCTCCCGACCTGCTGGGAGATCGAGGTCACCTGCGCCGCCGCGATGATCCTCGTCGCGCTCTACGCCGCCTACTTTTCACAAATATAAACGAAATGCTACAGTGTCGC
>OAMR01000344.1:435194-448650 GCA_900205405.1 Echinochloa crus-galli
TGGACGAGCTCCAGCAGCTCGTCGGCGTGGTACCTCGCCGTCTTCGGGAACGCACGCCTCCTCTGCTTCCCGGCCAGGCAGCTGTCACACAGCTCGCCTTCGTGATCTATCCTGGGCAGCCCACGCACCATCTCATGGCGCTTTAGGCTTGCCAAGGCGTCGAAGCTGAGGTGCCCGAAGCGGGCGTGCCATAGCCATGCCTCGTCATCGCCGTGCGCCGCTAGGCACACGGGCCTCGTGAGCTGCAAATCAATCTTGTAGAGGCGGTTCAATGAGCGTTTCACCTTGGAGAGTAGCTGGCGGCTCCTGTCGTGGATGCGGAGCACGCCGTCGTCGATCAGCACTCGGCAGCCTCGCTCGTCGAGCTGCCCGATGCTGATGATGTTGCTTCGCAGCTTAGGGATGAAGTAGACTTCGCTGAGGGCGCGGTGCTCGCCGTTCTGGCACGTGAAGACGATGGTGCCCCGCCCACGGATCTCCACGCGCGAGCCGTCGCCGAACTTGACTGTCCCGACGACGCCCATGTCGAGCTCGGAGAAGACCTCGCGTTCTCCGGTCATGTGGTTGCTGGCGCCTGAGTCCAGGAACCACATGTTCTTGCCGCCACCGCCGCCGCTGCCCTTCTCCCCAAGATAGGCTTGTGCTCGCGTTTCGTCGAGCACCACGTGAGCGCGCGGCGTCTCCTCCTCTGCGTCGTGGAGAGCGCACACCTACGCCATCAGGAGCGCAGGCTCGTCTTCGTCTTGCTGGGCCAGATGGGCCCGCTCCTTGCGCGGATGCTTGCAATCACGGGCCCAATGTCCGGATTCGCCGCAGTTCAGGCATTGGTCCTTGGTGACCTTCTTGCCGCCGCCGCGCCCGCCGCCGCTGCCGCCGCCGCCTCCACCGCCACGGCCCCTTCCTCGACCGCGGCCCCTGCTGCGTCCACCGCTTCCGCCACCGCGCGGAGCAGAGGAACCTTCCCCTGCTTCGCGTCCGCGCGTGCGCGCCACCCACTCGTCTTCTGCACCACATACGTCGCCCGCGACGCGGCGAGATGGACCTGTCCGACGCCCGCCGATGGACGTGCGCGCCCCGGCCGCGCTCCTGCGCCCTCTTCCCCGCTCCGCATTGCCGCCCGGTCGAGCTCAACGCGGCTCTGATGCCACTTGTTGGCAATGGCCAGCCCAGGTGAGTTCCCAACTCACTCCTCTCCTAACTCCCCAAGTTCCCAACTCTGAAGAGTGTGGATTGGTGCTGCTGAACTGCTGAGCTTGCAGCTGCTCTTCTTCTTTATACACAAGCAAAAGTCTTCCCTAGTACAAGAGTAGGAATACCAAATACCAACTACTAGTACTATGTACAAGACACTACAAGGCATGCTTCTGCCTCTACTGAGTGCACTGCTGCCATATACGGCTGGGCAGTCAGCACTTGAGGAGTTCTACCAACTCCATTGACTTTGCTAAAGAGAGATCAAGGGGAGCAGAACAATTACTCAACATGCCCAAGTGGTTACGGGCTTGCGGGCTTGTATTACCAAGCATTCTTATAATAGTAGTCGCTTGCTCTGCACTTCTTGATGACTTTGTTGGCAATGGCCAGCCCAGGTGAGTTCCCAACTCTCTCCTCTCCTAACTCCCCAAGTTTCCAACTTTGAAGAGTGTGGATTGGTGCTGCTGAACTGATGAGCTTGCAGCTGCTCTGTTTCTTTTATACACTAGCAAAAGTCTGTCCTAGTACAAGCTACAGTGGAGTAGGAATACCAAATACCAACTACTAGTACTATGTACAAGACACTACAAGGCATGCTTCTGCCTCTACTGAGTGCACTGCTGCCATATACGGCTGGGCAGTCAGCACTTGAGGAGTTCTACCAACTCCATTGACTTTGCTAAGAGAGATCAAGGGGAGCAAAACAATTACTCAACATTTTCCATCGTCTTGATCCATTGGTACCCTTGATCAATTGGTCATTGAATGCAGGTGGATTTGTATGTTTCATTTCCCTTGTTCTCATGCATTTGTTCTCTACAATTCCATAGATAAATGTCACAATATATGACTGGGACATTGTTTGGAAAAGCACAATCCTTGGTTCTGTTACTGTTCCAGTCGAGTCTGAGGGACATGGTGGACCAGTTTGGTATACACTGGACAGCACATCAGGCCAGGTGAATTATTTCTGCAGAACCGCTTGGTTTCTGAGGTTAGATATAAATTTTCAGTTATCTTACTGTACTTTTCTTTCTCTTTTTTTTTTGGTATTGCCAGGTCTGTCTTCATATCAAGGCAATCAAGGTTCATGAGAGTTCCTCAAGGTTAAAATCTCACTCTATTTCTTTAACTGTAAAAGTGTTGGCTTTCTGGCGTCCTTATCTTATTATCTGCTCACCTGAGAGCACGGTTTTTTTTTTTCCTTTGTTAAGATAGCAGGTTTGAACCGCTTTGGCATGTATGCATGTTTTTTCCATTTTGCTTCATTATTTTGCTTTGTAGGTCTGGACAATATAAAATCTATAGCTGGGCGTTATGATCAGTTCATCATGCTATATATGCTGCCTGCAGTGCTGTTCCTTATGTGGTCCAAATTCATTTGTTTTTTTAGTCCTAGGATAAAATCAACATGAGGTATCAATTTCTCTGACGATTCAAACATTTTTCCCATTTTAGGGCTCTAAATAACTCAGCAGAGGCTGGTGCTCGTAGAAGGATATCTTTGGATAAGCAAGGTCCCACTGTAGTTCATCAAAAGCCTGGTCCTTTGCAGACAATTTTCGAACTACCTCCAGATGAGGTGGGTAACAGCTGCAACTTTTCACTCAAATTCATTTATGTATCTGATACCAATGGTTCCAACTTGCAAGAGTTGTTTCCTTGTCTTAATCCTTTCAGGTTGTTGACCACAGTTATTCATGTGCACTTGAAAGGTCATTCCTGTATCACGGTCGCATGTATGTCTCTTCATGGCACATTTGCTTTCATTCAAACGTCTTTTCTAAGCAGATTAAGGTTAGCTCACACAGAAGTTCTCAATTGCCATCCATTGATTGATTCTTTTTACTATATATTCTTTGTGTAGAGCTCACCTTCTATTTCGTGTTTTTATGATAAATTATTCAAGTTTTTAGTGTCCCATTGATTTTAAATCTAAAATGCCATCCACTAAGTTATTCAAGTTCGTGCATATTCCATCTAAACAGACACTTTGATGATCATAGATTGTGACAGATTCTGATATATGTTTCTAGTTTCTGCTGAAGAGCCAGAGCGTCACTAGGACCTAGCTTTTCTTTATCAAATTAAATCTAAAATGTATGTGTCACCTCCCAGTTAGCAGCATATAGCCGAGTAAATGGGGAAAACACTAACTTGGTAGTTTTGTGGGGACAGTACACATTCCAATTTTGTTGATGGGTGTTCAAGGGATATTCCTTTACAGTTTTGTTATTCAATGGTGATGCAGATGAAATAAAGATTATGTGACCTTGTGCTCTTGATAGAGATACTATGAATCAAAAACTAAAGGAGCTGCGTGTTGCAATGGGTCATTGAAAATTGTACAACTAATGGTGGTTCTGTATGTGTTAGCAACCATTTGAGAAATTAGTGCTTGCAACTTAGGAATATATCCTGCTGAATCCAGGTTTCTGGCAAATTAGTTTCCAGTTTTCCATGCACGCTGCCATGCTCCATTTCTCTTCCTAATTTTTTTTAGCATCAGTCTTGTTACTAGAGAGTTGTGCACAGGTTCAGCTAGTGTCTAGGTTCATTCCTATTAGGGCTAGCTAGATTTCAGCATGTAGTTATGAGAATAATGGGCAGATCAAAGGAGGCATTCAGTGCATGAATTGGGAAGATATCATGGAAGGGTGTATAGCCCTGTATTAGCTATCTATAAATGAGAAAAAAGATGAGGGCTAGTGTGTCTGCATCGACCAGAGACTATTTGTGTTTCTTGAGCTTGTGCATGTCCACTAAAGAGAAAAGCTAGTGTGTTTGTGATAAATGCAATGAAGCTACTAATCCTGGTTGACAGCAGTATTTTTTTCTGTTTAGACTCTTAAGCCATGCGGATCGATGTTTTTCCCATTGGATAGTGCTTGCAACATAGGAATGTATTCTGCGTAATTCCAGCTTTACAGCAAATTACTTTCCATACAAGCTGCCGTGCACCAGTTTTCTACCTGTGTTTTATCAATGAAGCTACTAATCCTGGTTAACAACAGGATTCTTCTGTTTATACTCTTTAAGTCATGTGGATTGATATTTTTCCCATCGGATTGATTATGTGAGCTTAATGAAGTTGCTCCTTTTTTCCTTTGAAATAAAATAATGTACATGTCTAATCATTGGTTTGTGCATAAATTTGTTTGATTTATTTGTGTGACTAAAAACATATTTTTTCCCTACATGAAGGTTGTGATTCCTTTGAGAGATATTGATGAGGTAATTCTTATTTGCTGCTGTTCTGTCATGTTCCATTCCAAATTATAGTTGTTTTCACTTTTCTAGATACATAGTTTTTGTTATGTGTCTAGACATAGCGTATATCTAGGTGGATAGCAAGAGTTATGTATCTAGAAAAGCCAAATGAACTGTAATTTGGGATGGAGGGAATACATAATTTTTGCGCTACACATTTGAGGTGCCATCTGTTTCTTTTATTACCAACGCTGCAGATAAGGAGAAGCCAGCATGCCGTTATTAATCCAGCTATTACAATATTTCTTCGAATGGGAGCTGGAGGATTTGGTGTTCCTCCATTAGGATGTCCAGATGGTAATATCTTCTTAACACTTGGCATAGTTTTTAAGACAATGGGACTCTGGATGTTCTTTGTAGTGCACTATACATGAAAAATTGTGTGAACTCAAAACCCCTTCACTATCTTCATCAAAAACAGGAGAGGACCCTAATGAAACAATAATACAAGTGCAAAAGGTCTACAACACTAAAAAAAAAGAGCAAAAAATTACTGGGTCTATTGGACCAAGTGAAAGTCTAAAACATGTAAGTGAAACAGAATTGCTCTGAATCTGGTTGAGAAGGAACAGCTGGAATTTATGGATGGTCTTCTTTTAGAACACACATATCTTACCTAAGCTTTGTTTTCCATCTACCTCTTTTAGGGTGGTTGCTGACTTTATCAAAGATGCACCTAATAACCGGTTGTTAACACCCCATATTGATCAAAGCACTTTCTCTTATTATAGAATCCTGAGTAGGCTAGCAAACCTATTTCCTGGGATTATCAAATCATGCATGATCTTTGTAGCATAAAAATCATACAGCTGATGTAGTCTGCAAAAAGGACTTCTAATGGTAATTTGATAAGGCAGGTGTTTGGTTGGTACATAGCATGTTTCCTTTTCTTATATATATTTTTTTCTGTAGGAAGAGTCAGGTACAAATTTGCATCGTTTTGGAACAGAAACCATACATTTAGAGCATTGCAGCGAGCTGTGAAGAACTACCAAATTATGATTGAGGCTGAGAAACAGGTACGGAACTTGCATATTTGTGCAGTGCAGTATAGGCCTTTGCTTGTATGTTATAGGGTGCATTTGCGTATCTGCAGGCCTTTGCTTGTATGTTATAGGATGCATTTGCATATCTGCAGCCATACTGTTGGTGCACTAGTTTTGAAGGTTTTTTTTTGGTGATAGTTAGAAGTTCAATAAATTTGATCTCCATAATCATTCTTCAGATGTGATAACTTTGTTTAACTTTTGGGTTCCAGGAACGTGCTCAGTCTGCACTACGTGCACACAGTAGCTCAAGAAAAAGTAGCAAGAAGGAGATCAATGTTCCAGAAGATTGTGCTTCATTAACAGGGCAATTACAACCTTTTGTCAAAGAAGAAGTTCTAGTCCCTGTATTCAATGTAATAATAGCTCATGGTATCTTAGCTTCATGATTCTTTTTGGACGATGTTTCTTTATGATTGATAGCTAATCCATAACTGTTTATGATTTCAGGGAACTTTTCCATGTACTGCTGAGCAGTTTTTTAGTATTCTTTTAAGTGATGACTCGAGTTACATAACAGAGTACCGGACAGATAGGAAGGATAAAGATATTAATGTAAGTATCCAGTACAATGCCAGTGTTTTGCACATGTAGTACTTTCTGTATGACCAACTTATTCCCAGTTCTTTGGTTGTGCATAAGAGAATTTGCACAAAGTTGTTTGATAGAAATTGGTAGATGGTCATAGTATGTCAATTGGAGTAGATAGCCATACTAAATGTTCAAACTAATTGGATGGAATGGAGGAGGTACCTTCTCAGAGCAAATCCCCGTTCAATTTGGGTGGAGGGTCTGGATCTACAGGGGGAGGAGGGGCCCCATGGGAGGGCTTGAGCTCGGGCTCGGCTCCAGAGGAGGAACAAAGAGGGGAGGGAGGAGAGGGAGAAGGGCCAGCCACTGCCACACCCCTGTATACAGGGGGGCCACTGGCGGACCCAGCGCCCGGCGAGCCTGGGCAACCGCCCGGGCTCCGCGCTAAGCTGCAAGAGGCCGGTGTTAGTGTTCATCGATTATTTATATTGACATCATACATGTAGCAGTACGTGCTCTAGAGATTTTACTTGCACGTAGTCACATAGATAACAGTAAGTGTCATCTTGTTCAGGTACGTAATACTCTGCTGGTGTGTTGTGCGTCTAATGGTTTGACAGTAGCTAGGTGTCCAACCATCCTCCGCCAGAGATGGAAGAAAACTGTCTTAGGCCTTAGATCCCAAATTTCACGCCCGCATTCCACTATGTAAAAAGAAGATTCCCATTACATCAAAATATTGGCATATGCATATAATACTAAATATAGATAAAATCAAAAAATAATTGCACAGTTTTGTTGTACTTTGCGAGACGAATATTTTGAGCCTAATTAATTAATGTTTGGATATTTTTTTACAAATACAAATGAAATGCTACAGTGACGAATTTATAGCGAAGTGACATCTTTAGGCCAAATTTAGCCCCCAAATTTGCATCTAAATAAGGCCTTAGACTTCGCCCAGGCTCCATTTAATTCTTGGGTCCGCCACTGAGGGGGGCCATGCCAAATGCCTGTGTGTGACTGCATAATAGACACATCCACCTCTGTGCCTTGCGTCGGGACTTGGGGGCAAGTCCTGCCAAATTGGTGGGCATGACAAAATGGGGTATTCTTGGAAATTTAGTTTCACATGTGCTTGAATTATTAGTATTGGCTAAAAAACGTCCTCTGCTGTTAGCCATTGCCCCATACCCTGGCCACTCCGCCATCACCACACACCAACTGGCTAGCTCATTTATCCACCTTGCTGGCCTTTGAAGTTATCTTCATGGCAAAGGTTGTGATGGGCGGAAGATATGCCTAGTAAGGGAGTACTGCAGAAAGTTTGTCATCCTCACCGGATCTTGTCACAGCCTTCCTCTATCTAGACGCAGGAAGTTGTCTCCTTCCCCACTCTTATCAGATCTGGTCATGGCCTTCCTCCATCCAAAGCAGCATATCTACTGTTCATCCTCCACACGTATTTTTATTATGGGTAACCTTCCACCTCGTATGCTAATATATGGTAATATGCCAGACTTGAATCTACTAGCAGGATAACAAAGAACCAGTTATGTTGCTCCTTTATGTTATCAGCAAACTGAATTGCTTTTGTTTTCTTTTTGAGATAGATCTAATTAGACTTTTTTCCTTTTTTATTTATGAATTTTATGTTTTTTCCACTATGGAATATAGAGCGGACTAGTTTAAAAAAAAGAAAATCCTATTTAGGATAATAATTGTATAATAGAGCCTCTACCCTGTCAACAGATAGCGAGAGAACAAAATCTGGATAAATACCAATTCCTATTACTGGTAAAAAGATACAGATTAAAAGAAAGAGTTCCCGTGGTCCAGAATCCAAAAAATTTTCGTTTGGAACATGAAATTACTCAAATTTTCTGCTTTAAAATGTTACTTTTTGCAGCTGGGCCAATGGCACATCGCAGATGAGTATGATGGGCAGGTGAGAGAACTTAATTGTAAATCAATATGCCGTAGTCCAATGTGCCCTCCTTATTCAGCAATGACAGAGTGGCAGCATATGGTTCTTTCAGCCGACAAAATGGATCTGGTATGTTTCTAAACAACTGAAAGTTCCAGTGTGGCAGATAATATATGCTGCATTACTGTAACTCCAAGTAATTGACTTTAAATTATTTTGGATCATTTTTTTTGCGGAAAATTATTTTGGATCATAAGTAATATTGATTGTCTACTGTTCTTTGTAGGTGTTTGAAACTGTACAGCAAGTACATGATGTTCCATTTGGTTCATTCTTTGAGGTAATCACGAAAAAATATTGAATACAGTACTTCCTTTCCTCTATTCCATTCTTGTAAATCTGATAATATCTTAAAACCACTACAATAACTGCTGCGCCACACTGCCACCTTTCAGGTACACTGTAGGTGGTCTGTGAAAACCATCAGTTCTGACTCTTGCAGTCTTAACATAAGTGCTGGTTGGTGATTTCTTCATATCCTTCTGTCTAGCTTGTGTGTCCTTTTATTTCTTTGCTGTGATGCCTATGTTCTTCTCTACTTAAGCTGCAAATTAATTTAGTGATTTTATGAATGCAATATTCATGCTTCTTTTTCAGGTGCACATTTCAAGAAATGGTGCATAATGCAATCTAAAATAAAGAGTGGTGCTGTGGATGAGGTATACACTTAACGGTAGTTTTTTTTTGGTTGCCTTTTTTGTCTGTTGGTGGGATTTAAAGCAAGTTGGCTACAACCTTAATATACTTGTGAATGTTGGTGATGAAATTACATTTTTAACAGTTAATCTGTAGAATTGATGTAGCTAAGACTAACGACTGGATTTAAATACATTCCAATTAGACATGATCACATACAGATATGATCATCTAAAAAAATGGATTTATCTTCTTATCAAAGCTACAGTGCACATCTTTTTTTTATTCACTTGAAATTCATGAATACCTTCGTTGGTCTCTGGGATTGTTTACTAGGACAGAATGAGCAAGCATGTTTATCCTGGAAATGTACCATTCAATGGAAAACCTGTCTTCCACATTATTCTTTCATGTGCAATATAAAACCTCAATAAATTATGCAGCCCTTGTTGAGCATAGCATAGGTGATTGGCTGACAAATTATGTTAGTCTTTTCTGGCTTGCTAAGTATACAATATATGTTGCAGCTCGTAAGTATTGCGAATAAGAATGCAAAATATGAGTTTCTGGAATACTGTACTTCTTTAGTTTCTGCATGCCACAACTTCCAGAAAGTACATAAAACACATAATTCTCAGCGTTATCCTCATTTGTTTTTGAATTCATGCAGTTGAAGAAGGAAGTCAAGGAAATGTTAGAATTTGCAGAGGCTTATATGCTCAAAGTTAGGACTGCTAACCAAGAGAACAGTGATCTGACCCAACAAGAGAACATGGCGCCGGACGCAGTGCCTGGTGATGATCAATAATTATTTCATGCTGTGCCTCCTGACGTAGGATGACAATGGCCGTCCCATGACACAATGAAATATGTTATACACACAGGACAGGATGACTTGTAGCTGGTCCACATCTAACATGACAAGCTGCCTTTCAAAAGAATGTATAGATCGTGTAAACTTCTTTTCCTGTCGTTTCTCTACCCATTCTGGCAGTTTGGCTGATGTATATGTGTAAAACGTGAAATATAGTGCTGGCTGTGGGCAGGTCAGTTTGTGTTGTTGAAGATAAACAAAGAAACAAAACAGAAATATGTGCGTGTCCCCTAGAACAATCAGAACCTGTGCAGTGTACATTTCTGTAATTACAAAAGGCTTGTGAAATAAAAGTTCCATTCATAAAAACAACTTCGCAAACGTTTCACACGACAGATTCCTGTCTAGTTCGGTGATACTTTGGCAGTATGCTGTATGCTACGAGAAACGGAAGACTTCGACATACGTACGCGCAGCTGCATGCCTGCATGCATATCACTGGCAGAGCTGAGCATCACTCTATATTTCCTTGAGATACTTTTGCTGTCAGTGCTTATCTCCGCCTGCATGAGCGACCTCATGCTAGGCAATTGGGGAAGCGCTAAACGGAAAAAGAATCAGGCTGTTCCGCGCACTTGCGTTTTGGGCCGAAATGCGAGTGGTAAGAAACGGGCCCACTTGCAGTGTCCCTCCGCCAACAGCCCAACATTAAGCCCCCATACCAGCAGCTAGGGTTTCTCCCTGCCCGTATAAATAGACTCTCCCTCTTTGCGCGCCGCCGCCACGGCATCCCCAGACGCTCCGCCGCCGCGCCTACCAATCCTCGAGGAAAGATGGTAAGCTCAGTACCTTCGTTCTCGTTTCGATTTAGCTCTCCGGTCGATTGGTTATTTGTCGATTCGTGCTGTACGAAAGGATCTGTGCTTTGTGATGTAGGAGTGGCTCAAATCCTGCCTCTTTCGACTGATCAGTTACTTGTATGTGGGGATTTGCATTGGACATTGTAGCGGTAGGTTAATGTTTGTTTGGGAATGGACTTGGAATGCGGCAAGTCTTTGCTTCTGCCGATGGGATGGGGATTATTGGGCGGATTGCACTGGTGCATTCAATTTTACGCGTTTCGTATCGACCTGTCTCGCTGTCTGAGTGTTAGTTGGCAAGAGAGATGCTAAATTATCTTAGGCGCAGTCGTGCCATTTCATATGCAGGCGAACATAGTTTCTCAGGAACTATGCTAAGGTTATGGGGAGTGTAGATATCTGTTCAAGTTGGATTGGTGTAGTTTCAGCTTATCTTTTCGTAGATGGCTTGTGATTGGTGTATGATATGTTCTAAATTAGGACACTGGTATTGGAGCAATCTAGTATGTATGGGCTTGGTTAACTAAAAATTTGAATCATAATTGCTTAAGCTAAGGTGAGTAAACTATAGTTTTGCTTGGCGAAGTGGAAATTTGATTGAACTGTGGTTTATTCACCAACAAATATCCTGAATTTTGCGCCACATAGATGCTGTACCGCATGAGCACATTGAGTTCTCCAAGACTAAGTCGACCAGATGTCATGTTTGATTTATATTTATGATTTCAATTAATTGTGATGTACAGGAATATAATCACCTGTAGTGAATGTTTATCACTTGATAACGGATAGGTAGACTAGTAGAGCAAGTATTTGTGCAAACTTCTCGTAATTATAAAGGTATAACTATAATTTTAGTTTCAACTTCTTTTCATATCTTTGCCTTCATTACAACAGTGAAATCGTGCTTTTGCTTTGAAATGCAATCAGATATTGAATGCATTACTGTCTTTCAGTATGCTATTACTGTCATTTATTATTGTAGATCGTAGGCACTATATCAGATGTTAGACTGTGCTCAGTTGAGCTTATTTACTTACGCTCTGCTGTCTGAATGGTTACAAGTATGTGCCGTCCTCTGATCCTACTATTGCTTGTTATTGCAGCCGAAGCAGATCCATGAGATCAAGGACTTCCTCCTTACCGCTAGAAGGAAGGATGCTCGCTCTGTGAAAATCAAGAGGAGTAAAGATGTCGTGAAGTTCAAGGTGCGCTGCTCCAAGTACTTGTACACCCTCTGTGTCTTTGACGCGGAGAAGGCGAACAAGTTGAAGCAATCCCTCCCTCCAGGTTAGCACAGCATTATTCATGCAACCTGACCTCTATTGTCTATGTTGGGATGTTGCCCACTTATTGATTGCTCATAGCTCACAAAATTGTTCTGGTGGCTTTGTAAATTTGCTCTCTCAATTGCATCCTTTTCTGTTGAATCCCTTTTGCCCCAACGAATATGATGATTAACCTTAGTTAGCTGCAGTGGTAATGGCTAATGGAATCTGAAATGTGACTGGGTTTCTTATAAAAAATGTTCCTTAGTTTTGGAGAACATGAAGTGAAAAAATATGCTGCATGCCCAGTTATCCCCTTTTGCATGAGTGTCTAGTTTACTTTTTGCTTCAGTCTATTAAAGCTTGTTCTTGATGCAAGTGCCCTAATTAATATTTCCGTTAATTCTGCAGGTTTGAGTGTCCAAGAAGTCTGAAGATTCAAGCGAGATAGATGCTGGTGTGGTGGCGGGGAAGCTTTTCTTGCCATCGTCAGAAGTCTTCTGAATTATCTTGAAAAACTTTTGGCCTATGAACAATGTAGACTTTGCCATGGATTATATTATCGCCAGTTTTGTGTGCGGGGAAGTCCCGTCCCACTCAGATGACGTTTCTTCTGATTTGGTATCCGCGAATCGTGATATGCTTATCTTTTAAGGCTTGATATCTTTTCAACAGTTTGGCTTGTGGTTCTGTATGACCAACTTATTCCCAGTTCATTGGTTGTGCATAAGAGAATTTGCACAAAGTTGTTGGATAGAAATTGGTAGATGGTCATAGTATGTCAATTGGAGTAGATAGCCATACTAAATGTTCAAACTAATTGGATGGAATGGAGGAGGTACCTTCTCAGAGCAAATCCCCGTTCAATTTGGGTGGAGGGTCTGGATCTACAGGGGGAGGAGGGGCCCCATGGGAGGGCTTGAGCTCGGGCTCGGCTCCAGAGGAGGAACAAAGAGGGGAGGGAGGAGAGGGAGAAGGGCCAGCCACTGCCACACCCCTGTATACAGGGGGGCCACTGGCGGACCCAGCGCCCGGCGAGCCTGGGCAACCGCCCGGGCTCCGCGCTAAGCTGCAAGAGGCCGGTGTTAGTGTTCATCGATTATTTATATTGACATCATACATGTAGCAGTACGTGCTCTAGAGATTTTACTTGCACGTAGTCACATAGATAATAGTAAGTGTCATCTTGTTCAGGTACGTAATACTCTGTTGGTGTGTTGTGCGTCTAATGGTTTGACAGTAGCTAGGTGTCCAACCATCCTCCGCCAGAGATGGAAGAAAACTGTCTTAGGCCTTAGATCCCAAATTTCACGCCCGCATTCCACTATGTAAAAAGAATATTCCCATTACATCAAAATATTGGCATATGCATATAATACTAAATATAGATAAAATCAAAAAATAATTGCACAGTTTTGTTGTACTTTGCGAGACGAATATTTTGAGCCTAATTAATTAATGTTTGGATATTTTTTTACAAATACAAATGAAATGCTACAGTGACGAATTTATAGCGAAGTGACATCTTTAGGCCAAATTTAGCCCCCAAATTTGCATCTAAATAAGGCCTTAGACTTCGCCCAGGCTCCATTTAATTCTTGGGTCCGCCACTGAGGGGGGCCATGCCAAATGCCTGTGTGTGACTGCATAATAGACACATCCACCTCTGTGCCTTGCGTCGGGACTTGGGGGCAAGTCATGCCAAATTGGTGGGCATGACAAAATGGGGTATTCTTGGAAATTTAGTTTCACATGTGCTTGAATTATTAGTATTGGCTAAAAAACGTCCTCTGCTGTTAGCCATTGCCCCATACCTGTCTCTTATACACATCTCCCCCGCCTGGGGACGG
>OAMR01000344.1:449777-462507 GCA_900205405.1 Echinochloa crus-galli
AAGGTATAACTATAATTTTAGTTTCAACTTCTTTTCATATCTTTGCCTTCATTACAACAGTGAAATCGTGCTTTTGCTTTGAAATGCAATCAGATATTGAATGCATTACTGTCTTTCAGTATGCTATTACTGTCATTTATTATTGTAGATCGTAGGCACTATATCAGATGTTAGACTGTGCTCAGTTGAGCTTATTTACTTACGCTCTGCTGTCTGAATGGTTACAAGTATGTGCCGTCCTCTGATCCTACTATTGCTTGTTATTGCAGCCGAAGCAGATCCATGAGATCAAGGACTTCCTCCTTACCGCTAGAAGGAAGGATGCTCGCTCTGTGAAAATCAAGAGGAGTAAAGATGTCGTGAAGTTCAAGGTGCGCTGCTCCAAGTACTTGTACACCCTCTGTGTCTTTGACGCGGAGAAGGCGAACAAGTTGAAGCAATCGCTCCCTCCAGGTTAGCACAGCATTATTCATGCAACCTGACCTCTATTGTCTATGTTGGGATGTTGCCCACTTATTGATTGCTCATAGCTCACAAAATTGTTCTGGTGGCTTTGTAAATTTGCTCTCTCAATTGCATCCTTTTCTGTTGAATCCCTTTTGCCCCAACGAATATGATGATTAACCTTAGTTAGCTGCAGTGGTAATGGCTAATGGAATCTGAAATGTGACTGGGTTTCTTATAAAAAATGTTCCTTAGTTTTGGAGAACATGAAGTGAAAAAATATGCTGTGTACCCAGTTATCCCCTTTTGCATGAGTGTCTAGTTTACTTTTTGCTTCAGTCTATTAAAGCTTGTTCTTGATGCAAGTGCCCTAATTAATATTTCCGTTAATTCTGCAGGTTTGAGTGTCCAAGAAGTCTGAAGATTCAAGCGAGATAGATGCTGGTGTGGTGGCGGGGAAGCTTTTCTTGCCATCGTCAGAAGTCTTCTGAATTATCTTGAAAAACTTTTGGCCTATGAACAATGTAGACTTTGCCATGGATTATATTATCGCCAGTTTTGTGTGCGGGGAAGTCCCGTCCCACTCAGATGACGTTTCTTCTGATTTGGTATCCGCGAATCGTGATATGCTTATCTTTTAAGGCTTGATATCTTTTCAACAGTTTGGCTTGTGGGGAAACAGAAAGATCTGGTAGATGTTGATCCAGAATCGTGAATTCGGTCCGTCCCACTCAGAGTTTCTACTGATTTGGTATCCACGAATCGTGATTATGCTTGTCGTTTAAGGCTGAATATCTTTTAGTTTGGCTTGTGGTGCTTGTTATTGGTGGGGAAACCGAAAGAATCGTGAATTCGGTCCCTTGTTTGTGCCTCATGACGAGTGTTCGTTACGTGCGGCAGCCAGCTCTACATTGGTATCTGAAGGATCGCATTCGTGTTCGCGTTACACGCAGAGGGCACAGCTCTTTTACATACAGGATCGTCTCGAACCAGTGAACCAGGACCGGCAACGCCAGGCGAACCCAGCTATCCGAGATGGGATGCGTGGCCCAATCTGCCGCTGCGGCCTGTTGTAAACATGAGACATGTCTCTCACCCTCAGCCTGGATCCACCCCCTGGCGCCCCGGGCCCCCGTTCCCGGGCGCGGCGGCATTGAAGAAGCCTCCCCGCGCGTGCATCAGCCGGAGCGCCCGGGGCGCTGCTCCCCCGGTCGCGTGCGCCGACGCCGGCAGCGGCAGGCCGCAGGCCACACAGGTGCACAGCACCTCCATGTGCTCGACGCCACCGGGACGGGTGGGTGGCCCAGGGCGCGTGCTCGGCCATTCCGGCCAGGTTCAGACTTGAGTCTCTCCGTCTCTCGTGCTGGGCCAGCCGAATCAATGCAAAGCACGCATGGTTCAGCCGTTTCAGACAAGAGGATACGGTAGGTACATAGATCCTCGCTTCGAGTTCGAGCTGCTCGTTTCGGTAGCTGTACGCGCGGTGGGCAGCATTGAACGTCGACGTACAGTGTGTGTTTTTGCCTCACTAGTCACACTGGCCGTTAGGAACAGACGGGTAGCGGTACAGGGCATTTACTCGAGGACGTGACCTGAAGACCGGCGCCACCGCCGAGCTTGGATTCGTACTCGCGTCGTCGACCGGCGCCAGTGATGATACAGTAGCACGACGTGTGTATCTGGCCAGCACAGGTTGGACCATGGACTAGCACTCCGTATGTAGCAATGCCGATACTTTGGGGGGCCCAGTGGCTCTGTGCCGAAACAAGGACAGGGTCGAGGAAGATAAGATCCACGCCCCCACATTGGAGACGGGGGTTCAAATGTGACTATTTTTACCTTTATCACCCGTTGTGCTAACATTAGGATTTCAGAAATCATGAATTCCGTTGCCACCTTGCAGGTTGTATGACGAAGTAGCAGCAACGAAGCCGTTTGTGCTCCGATGAAGAGGGAAGAAAAGAAGACCGATCAACCAGTACTTATTTACAAGTCTACAAATAGAATGTTTGACGCTTGTTTGACCGATCAACTTGTACTTATTTACAAACGATTCGTCTAATGTTAGCTGAGGTGGGCAGGGCAGGCATCAGTACAGTAGGCCGCGGAATACCTAATTTTTAGTCGTTGGGAGCAGGAATCTCCCGGTTTGCCTAGCGTGCAAGCGAGTGCGGACAAACACCACGCCGGTGCGTTGCATCGGCGGCGATCGATATGCATGGGCAGAGCATCAGAAAAAGGCGATCGTTTTCCAACCAGAACCGCCCGGCCCCCACCGAGGGCCGTACGGGTTAGTTTACGCTGTCCACGGCTGGCCGGCCGAATTCCCAGAAGACCTCCAGTGCTCTCTGTCTCTCTGGCGCCGCCTCGTGTAATAAAACTGTAAACAAGGCCTCGCCCGACCGGTGCTCCTGCACGAAGCGCCGTCGTCTAGCCGTTGTTTGCCGCCGGCGCCAGGTGCGTGCTGAACGAGCTCGCTCGATAACAGGGCTCGGATCTTGGCCCTGTTCTAGAAAGACAAAGACAGCTCCCAAATTTACTGTAAAAAGATGATTCCCAGTCACATCAAAATGTCATAACATGTATGAAGTACTAAATGTAGATAAAATTTAAAACTAAGTGCACAGTTTTATTGTACTCTGCGAGACGAACATTTTGAGCCTAATTAATTAATTTTTGGACAATTTTTCGCACATACAAACAAAACGCCACAGTGTGCATTCCGCAGACCCGAATCGGGCGGTGGCAGTCGGCATCTAAACGCGGCCCGGAGCCCTGTTCGTTTGGATTGTTTCCAGCGAGCCAACAGTGTTTTTCTCTCAGCGAAAACCAGCGCCAACCACCAGCCACCAACCAGCCAGCAGTGTTTTTCTCTCAGCAAAAACCAGCGCCAGCCACCAGCCACCAGCCAAACGAACAGGGCGATGTCTTGCTCTTTGTACCGTCACGTGCAGTGCACTGAGGGGGTGGGATCCTGCTGACGTGCTGCGCAACAGGAACAGGCGTTGCTTTGCTTGCGTCTGTAGGTCATCCGACGTCACGTGATTCTACTCGGTACCCGTGGCAAGGTGGCGCCGGTGCGCGGTCTGCCTGCGTGCAGTCCGTGTTTCGTCTCGGAGCGCGACCTCACGCCGCATTTCACCATTTCTGTCACGCGCACGTAACAACCATTCCAGACCGTTGATCAAAAAAAAAAACCATTCCAGACCCAGTCTCGGCCCGGGCCTCTCTCTCTCTCGGCAGTCGCGTGTCCCTCTCGGCTGCTGGGCGCCGGGCCGGCGGCCGGTGAGATGGGATGACGTGGCGCTTTCGCCGGGGGCGCGCGTCGCGGTCCACAGCAACGCCGCGCGCATGTGGGGGCCGGGCGGGCAAAGCCGTAGCAGTAGCAGTGCCCGGTAGCCCCAGCTGGGCGGCCGAAATGCAAAGGCCGCCGCGCCGTCTCTCTTGGCTTGTTTGGTTTTGGCCCTATCTAGCCATACCAATGTTGGTAATGACCAAAGGGAGCGTAACACCAAAATATAGGTGCAACAATGCTTGAATTGTAGCCATACCAAAACTTACCAACACGACATGTGGGGTCCACATCTCATTATTATTTCTTTTATCGAAACATAATCGAGTAATATCTTGTTTTATAGATTTAATTGCAAGGATTATAAATATGTAATCAGATTTTTAGTTAGATAAACCATTCAAGAGATATTTAGCGTTTAAAATGGTTGAACCATGATTTTCGATTTCCGTGTCGCCATACATCTCTTGCCACGTTGCTTGTGGAAACGTTGGCTTCCGCCAAATCTTTGGCGAGCATTTTCCTCGCCTGCATTCTCGCCATCCGCCGGCGTTGTTTTGCGTTGGCGCGCCAACTTTTGGCAGCAAACCAAACACAGCTGGGATTGTGATGGCGTGCCAAAAATTTGGTTCGGTTGTCATTGGCAACAATCCAAACATGCCCTCTCGGACGACGACTCCGCCGACCAGCCCGGTCAGTCACTCCCTCTCGCCGTCTCGCGCTGCTCGGCACTCGGCACGGCACCGACGCCGGGCGGCGGCGGCCACGACAACCACATGCGCGCGCGCTGGGAATTCACGAGCGGGTCCGGGTTGCCGTTGAACTGATCGATGCTACAGGAAGTGAAGTCGACGGTCCCCTTGTGATGTTGGAGCTGCCCGAGAGGTGTACCCTCGCCAACTACGGCTTCACTCCTCTCCTCTCGGCCGGTCCACCCACATTTCGTGGGTCTACGTATCGCCACATTTTTCGGGTTGCCTTTAAGGAGTTCCACTTTCACCCAACCCCGGCTCCATACAGGCAGATCAAAGACAGTGCTGTACGGATCGGAGGTTTTACGTGGATCTCATCTGCTAGCACCGTAGCAAAATGCCTGCGGCGGGCGCGGGCTCTCGGTCTCCACCGCTCATGTTTTTCTCTTTCCTTTTCTTCGACTACTACGCACAGGCGGTGGCGAGGTCCGTCGAAGCGGCGACCACGCAAGTACGGGTACTACTACGCGCCGGCACTTGGCTGCCCGAGACAGAGCAGCTCATCAACTCCCCTGGAGCACATGGCTGCACCCACCGTTGGAGTAGCAGTGGTTGGTATCGGTATACGTATACAACGGGAGAGAACAAAAAAAAAGAGGAAGTGGCAGGCCGGGCCGGCTCCAGCGCACGATGACGGCAGGTGGAGCGCAGCACTGTTGCCCGCGTGTCGATTACCGGTAGCCGTACCGGCCGACTGATTACTACGTATAATCCACCGGCCGGCGCGGCGTTACGATACGACGCGGGGGGTGGGTACGGGGTGCCAATCATCCGCCGGCTTCGTTCGTCGTCGTCCTCATCATCGGCTAATCAATTCAACCGGTGGCAACGCCGGCCGTTGCCACTGCTTCGGTGTCCTCCATGTGAATTTCGGCGAATCGAGCTAGAGTTTGCGCAAATTCATCTCTAAAAAAGGATATTTGTGCAAAATCAAATCATAGGCGCAAATTCATCTCTAAAGCTCTTTGTTGTTCCTTTCTTTTCCGAGCGGATAACAAAAGGGGAGCTCTCTCTTGGTGGTGGTGAATAAAGAAAGAACGGAGACTCCCCCGTCCCGTCTCCCCAGCTAGTTGCGCTTGCGCCCTTGGCCCGAGGAAAGCAACGGCTCACCGCAACAGTTACCACCACCCCACCCACCCACTACCGCCTCTCTCTCTCTCTCTCTCTCTCTCTCCTGCTCCTGCACTGCACACACCACGCAACGCAAGGGAGGGAGGCCGCCCACGACGGGTGGGCGTGGGCTGACTGCCTGCTGTTCTGCGCGCGCAGCACGGTGAACGCGCCCGCCGGTTGGCTCGGCTCGCGTTGCGTGTGTCAGCTCGCTACGGTTACTTCTGCTGCTAGCTGGCCCCCCACCCCTCGCCGCCGCTCTGCAATCTCCCAGTTTCCCACTCGATCCCACAAGCCAAGGAGGGAGAGAGAGAGAGAGATATTCGTCCCGCGCTCGCTCTCGAGCGCAAGCAAGCAGGCGCGGCCAACGCAGCGGTCCAGGGCCGGACTGCCGGAGCAAGCCAAAGGCAAGCGAGAGGCGGGCGGGAGTGGAGACCGGAGCCCCGGAGCCGGAGAGAATCCTTGACTTGTTTCCTCTTGGATGTGAGTGACGCGGGGCAGCCGCTCCCCACTCCCTCCCTCCCTCCTCTGACCGGGCGCGGCCTGCGGCGTCGCGTCGTGCCCGCGCTCCAGCTCCAACAAGGGTGGCTGCTGCTGTTGCTGCGCTTTCCCCGGGTCGTGTCGTGTGGTCCGGCGGCGAAGCTGCACCTCACTGGTGTGGTGTCCCGCGAGGTGGTGCCGGTGGAAGGAGCCCGCCAGGCGGCCGGGATTTTCCCAGCCTTTCCTCCTTCAGCGCAGCGCGACCACAGAGAGTCGGAGGAGAAGCAGGAGGAGAGCGGCGAGGAAGACGGCCCTAGACGCCCGGATTTCCGCCGAGAGGTTCGCTCTCTCCGATTCCTCGTGCTGCGAATCAGTGGTTTCCATCGTCTCCTCCCGTGTTCCAACATTTCCCCCTTTCCTTTCCCGTTCGAGCGCTTGCCAGGGGACCGAATTCCTGGCGATGATTTCGCTTTGCTTTGTGTTTGCAGCAGTTTGCAGCACCCAAACACACTTTTTTCTCCAGATATTTGGCATTGCTTGCCGCATCCTCCCACCATGAGAAACATTTCCTTCAGGACAACCATGGGGGTTGGTCTGGTTGGAGCTTGAAGTGGATGGTTTGATTTGATTGCGAAGTAGAAGTGTCTGCTAATTGCTTGTTGTTATCTCCCGCTAATTGCTTCGCTTCGAATTCAGCGGTTGTTTAAGGTTGCGGGAATTGATAGGGCAACCAGTTAGTACTATAGTACTTTGTGCGCAAGATTTGGTTGGTGATGTTCTTCCTCTTTCTCACTGCTCTCTCCCTTTTCAAGATTTTCTTGTCGCGAGAAAAAGCTGGTTTGGGGACGACAGGACCACCACCGCGCGCATTGAATTTGATGCCATGATGACTTCTGCTATACTATCTCTTGGTGTTTGTTGAGCATGTTACAGTTTGGACCAAATTCAATTCGATCAAGCAAAGACACATATTCCCCAGACGTTTACTCCCTCCATAACTTGCATTTCTAGCGGCAGCATTTCTTGCATTGTCACCGGTGCGCCCGTTTGAGGACGATTCTGGGAGCTTCGGTTGCTTCCGTTGGATTGGTTTGCTCGATTTTCTTCCTCGTATCCTTTCTGAAGTTACTGCTTGCCGACGTGCATTTGCTTGCTCGGTTTTCTTCTTCGTATGATTTCTGAAATTATTGTTTGCCGCCGTGCATTCTTAAGATTCCATCCCGTACTCGCATCGCACTGTGATTCTTGGTATGAGTAAATGCAGTGCCCAGTTTACTTGTGAGCCAGGTTTCTGCACATTACATTACGAAAAGTTGCAACCTTTATTGCATTCAGCAGTGTTGGGTTTCACTTTTGTTAGGAATAGCCAGGCTGCCTGCCAGATTTAACCTTTTAGTTCCAGTGATAATGATGGATTTGTTGGACTGTGCAGAGTAATGCGCTTAAGGAGTTACGGCAATGGCTTCATTGGTGCCTGGTGTCCTTGTGAAGCTCCTGCAGCATATGAACACTGATGTTAAAGTCGCCGGCGAGCATCGGTCATCACTCCTTCAGGTTGTCAGCATTGTTCCAGCGCTCGCAGGGAGCGATCTTTTTACCAACCAAGGGTTCTACCTCAAGGTGTCGGATTCATCCCATGCGACCTATGTTTCCCTTCCGGAGGAGCAGCATGATCTCATCTTGAGCGACAAGATTCAGCTGGGCCAGTTCATCCATGTGGACCGTCTAGAGGCAGCCACTCCAGTTCCCATCCTCAGAGGAGTCCGGCCAGTTCCTTTACTGCTTGCCGCCGTGCATTTGCTTGTTCGGTTTTCTTCTTCGTATGATTTCTCAAGTTATTGTTTGCCGCCGTGCATTCTCAAGATTCCATCCCGTACTCGCGGCGCACTGTGATTCTTGGTATGAGTAAATGCAGTGCCCAGTTTACTTGTGAGCCAGGTTTCTGCACATTACATTACGAAAAGTTGCAACCTTTATTGCATTCAGCAGTGTTGGGTTTCACTTTTGTTAGGAATAGCCAGGCTGCCTGCCAGATTTAACCTTTTAGTTCCAGTGATAATGTTGAATTTGTTGAACTGTGCAGAGTAATGCGCTTAAGGAGTTACGACAATGGCTTCATTGGTGCCTGGTGTCCTTGTGAAGCTCCTGCAGCATATGAACACTGATGTTAAAGTCGCCGGCGAGCATCGGTCATCACTCCTTCAGGTTGTCAGCATTGTTCCAGCGCTCGCAGGGAGCGATCTTTTTACCAACCAAGGGTTCTACCTCAAGGTGTCGGATTCATCCCATGCGACCTATGTTTCCCTTCCGGAGGAGCAGCATGATCTCATCTTGAGCGACAAGATTCAGCTGGGCCAGTTCATCCATGTGGACCGTCTAGAGGCAGCCACTCCAGTTCCCATCCTCAGAGGAGTCCGGCCAGTTCCTGGCCGCCATGCTTGTGTTGGCACCCCGGAGGATCTTGTGGTAACCAGCTCCTCGAATTTCCATGGTAGCAAGAAGGCACAACCAGCAAATGGATTGAAGGATGCCAGCATCTTGTCTCTAGAAAAGGAAACGAGCAAATTGGAGAAAATAAATGCATCGCGCAAGCCTACCGGGGCAGAAAATAAGAAGCCGATGCTCACCAAATCAAACTCTTCACTGTCAAAACAAGTTTTGAATGGGATTGGTGGGAAGAAGGAATCGGTTAAATCAAAGGTGAAACCAGCTATTTCTAGGTCAACACCTTCATCTCCAACCAGTGTCTATTCTCTACCTGCATCATTCGACAGATTCTCTAATGATCTGAAACAGAGAAATAAAATAAAAGGAGCTGATAAAGCATCATCTTCTAAACTTTCCTTGTTAGAAAAGGCTGCTTCCGTTTTGAAGGTTACTAGTGCAGGGAGGAAGTCCTCTGCCAGTAATTTAATCAGTAGCTCTGTGTTGGGTATTGGATCAGGACCAAAGGCCTTGAGAAGAAGCTGGGAAGGAAATGTGGATATTAAAGGAAAAGGCAGTTCAGAATCAAAGACAGCCAAAGCTGACAGGAAGTCTGATAACAAGATCCCAGTGGTATGTAATATGTTGACTCTCCCAATCAGTTATATAGATAAATTTAGTGATCAGTGATCACCATAATCTCTAATTTCCAGTGTCAGTAGATAACAGAATCTGTATCTCATCATATCTGTTTATTAGTGTCTCATTCATGACAAGGAAATGTGATGGCGTTTGTATCTTCCCCATTTTCATGAACCACTTATTTTACTCAAAGTTAAAAGGATAATATGTACATTCTTAATATGCAGACTCCCAGACGAAAATCTCCAGTGGATGAGAAGGTGTCGAATTCGAAGGTGACCCACAAAGATGATAGTGTGATTCAGAAAGCTGCTAGGAAGAGCACCACAAGTGCTCCTTCAGATGATGCTGACAAAGCAGTTAAGAAGCATACTCCTATTGTAAAGAGAACTTCTGGGGTTTTAGGCAACTCAAATGTTACAAATTTAGTCAAGATTCCTCCCAACAGCAAAAAGCTAACAGATGCAAGCACTTCATGGACATCACTCCCTCCATCTCTTGCCAAACTAGGAAAGGTATGGTTGAAGTTGACTGACACAATTGATTTCGTTTCAGACTTTTGCTTGCACTATAGTTTGAAAGACCCATCCTTGCTGAGTGTTTTAATTTTAAATTGGCTTACCGTGTCATCTCTGTTACAGGAGCTTCTGAAGTACAGGGAATCAGCACAAATGGCTGCTGTTGAAGCCATGCAAGAAGCTTCTGCTGCAGAGAGCTTGCTCAGATGTTTGAGGTACATTTTTCTTCTGGATATGACAAGTTTTATATGTTTTCTAACTTCTCGGTACATTTTGTTATTGGTAGTCTGCGACATACCGTTTGATATATTCCCCATGACTGAGTTGTTTGGCTGTTATCCCTATCTTGTAGCTCCTAATGCTTGCGTTCTTTTCAAACTGCGACTTTATGATGTACTTAATTTGGACAAAGCATTCTAGCTTATAGATAATTATTGCATGTTTGGCACTTAAATGGCATCACATGCTTGATGTTCTGTCTATTAAAATATAGAAGAGAATCTTGTGATTTGATTGGGAAATCTGGCATATTTTACTACTAGCTTCTCTCCAGTTATGCAAAGATATGGCACCTAGTGGTGTCAGTGCACTCTGCCTCCAGTTAATTCAAACTAGAAAAAAAATCTCGGCATGAATCAACATTCTATTGAATTTCCAAGTTGGATTTACACTTCTGCACTCTCCAGCTACATCATTGTAGTTCAAATGCTGCATGTTCTGCTGTTCCAGTATTCTGGAAATCCTTTCATAGGAATGAGTCAACCATGCATCAAGGGCGAAGTCTTACGGAGCCGTCAAGGGTTTCACATGCATCTGGCCGTAGACAGCTTTGATTGCCTGTTCCCGTGCTGACGAACATGCTAGATACAGGACATGGTGATCCGGTGCCAGGACAGGTAGTATCAGCTGTGCTTTTAGCAAAGCCTGCTGTTCATGGTCACATGGTTGGTTTGTGCGTGCACCTCACTTGGGCAATATCATGAATAACCCGTTGGTCTTATGGTCCAAATGTCCCAGTTCGAGCTGTCCAGCATGTTGCAATAATGCTATCAACCAGCTCGGGTGCTCCCTTTTGGAGCTCGAGGCCCATTCTGAGGTGGTCCCTGCTTTCCATCATCTTTTTTCTGATCTGAGGGAAGGTATTAGCTGTGAATGTTTTTGCACATGTAGATTAACTTGCATAAGTTAACCCAGCCTTGGCTTTACCAGAAGATCTAAAGTTTCAAGCATAATTGGCATTCTGAGTTGCTACTGTTAACATTTTTTTTTTAGATCTGCTACTGTTAACATTTGTGAAGCCCCAATTTGGGCATGCTAGGAAGTACAAGCATGCAGAAGGTACTCCCTCCGTCCCATAATATAAGGGCCTGGAGGGTTCAAATTTTGTACCAAAATATAAGGTTCTGGAGGGATAGGACAAAACTTTTTTGAGTTTGAATGCTTCAGGACCTTATATTTTGGGACAGAGGGAGTACAACCCGAGATTGAAAAGACATCTTGTATTGCGGTATACATTCGGACAGAGTCCTGGCCTTGGCCTGTACCGTGTGTTAGTTTTGCTTGTTGGCCTATGGTCCAGCACATGGCCTTGTTTAGTTCCCAAATACCAAATTTGAAAGTTTTGGGGTCTCTTCGTAATCATTGCGTTACTGTAGCATTTCTTTTGTATGTGCGAAAAATTATCCAAAAATTGATTAATTAGGCTTAAAATGTTCGTCTTGCAGAGTACAATAAAACTGTGCAATTATTTTTTATTTCATCTACATTTATTACTCCATGCATGTTATGACATTTTGATGTAACGGTGAATTTTTTTTTATAGTGAATTTAGGAGTTGCTTTTTGAAACTAGACATCGGAATCGACATGTTTGTGAACTGTCTCCAATGAACCATGCTATTGCGCTGTATAATGATGCTTACACTCTTACAGTTGTTGCACATGCACTCGGGACAAACAGGAAGTTCCTCCTGCTGTACTTTGGAGCTGCGTGCTGTTGTCTTCTACTATAAAGCTCCTGTTTGTTGACATTGCTACCTCCAGTATATTCTCACGTTAATCATATAATTGCTAGTACTGAACCATCTGTAAAATGCCTAGATTTAAACTTGACTCTGAAAAATGACTGTCTCGTGTTACAAATGTGTCGCGAAGTTTACAGCAAGAGCCGGCATTTTTAGCTGTGTTTTTTTCTTGTATTATTTGAATCTAGTTACTGACCATGTCTGCCTTTGCTGGAGCAGCTCGTACGCCGAGGTGAGCTCGACGGCGGAGGAACAGAACCCGCAGCCGGCCGTGGAGCAATTTCTCACCCTCCACGCCGCCCTTTCGCGCGCAACATTGATCACCGACACCCTCACCAAGCCTGCAACCTCTGCGGCCTCGCCGGACCGCTCGACGGCTAGCGACGCCGGAACGGTGGCCTCCACCACCGACGAGGAGGCCGCGGCAGTCGCGGCCGAGCGCCGGAAACGAGCAACGTCATGGGTGAGCGCCGCTCTGGCCACTGACCTGTCCGGCTTCGGCCTCTACAACCTCAAACCGGTCCCCGCCACGGTCTCCTCGCCGCTGGCCGTGGTGGTCGTCGACGAGTCCTCGAAGCCGGCCGCGGCGGCGGCCACGGCTACGAAATCGTCGCCGTCGCCGAAGTCGCGGATGTCCCCCGCGAAGGGGAAGGCGAGGACGGGCCCCGGCGCTACGGCGGCCGCAGCGGCGCTGACGACGACGACGCCCGCGCCGCCGGAGTGGGAGAGGGGAGGAGGCGCGGAGGAGAGGGGCGAGCTGGCGAGGCGGCTCGGGGAGGAGTCGAGGGGCTGGTTCCTCGGTTTCGTGGAGCGGTTCCTGGACGCGCCGTGGGACCGCGAGTGCGCGGCCAGGATGCTCCCGCAGCTGAAGCGCGTCAACGACTGGCTCGGCGAGATCGGGAAGCGCGGGGAGGCGCCTCCGCCGCCGCTGCCGGACGCGGACGGTGAGGTGATAGCCGCGAGCACCGCCCCCGTCGCCGCGAACGGCGGCTGCGGCGTTCCCGAGGAGACGATCGAGCGGCTAAGGAAGAAGATCTATGAGTAC